>PVIC010002373.1:18273-78531 GCA_004025085.1 Thryonomys swinderianus
TGGTACCACACCAGCCTTGGATGCAGAAGGGCCCAAGTTTGATCCCTGGCACTGCAAAAGAAAAAAAAAATGGAAACAAAATTTTTTCAATTATGGAGGGGGAGAAGGGTTGGAGAAGAGGAGAATGGGAGAGCAAAGGAAGATATATTATGTATAGGTACAAATTTTCATATCACATATGATATATATGATCATATATATATATATATATATATATATATATATAGTACCAATAAAATAATTTTTTTAAAGAAAAGAAGAGGTGGGCCACTAGGGGCATGGCCTGTCCCCCCCGGATATCCCTTTCCCCCATGCTTCCCCGACCCCATGCCTTCGCAGCCCGCCTCCATCACGCCCCTCTGCCATGCTGCCCTGCCCTGAAGCCAGCCACCTATGGACTGAGAGCTCTACAAACTGCCAACTAAAACCCATCTTTCCTCCTCTAAGTCCTGAGCATCAAGTCTTGTGTCTCAGTTACGAGAAAAGGAGCCACGCCAAGCAGTCACACTCAGCTCTGTGGTAGCTCTAGTGCTGGCTTTCAAATCAGCCACCTCCACTCTGCCGTCGGCCCGCTGCTCCAAGGCAGGCTGCCAGCCTCACTTCTGTGTCTCTTCAGCCCCCACCGGGAAAGTGCTCCTTAGTAGGTGCTCAGTCTATGTTTTCTTCAGCATCTCAAACCAACTTGGGCTCCAACAAGCCACCAGCTTAGGACTCGTGGAGTCTGAGCCCTCTGGTTTTAGTCCTTTATTGTTGCTGTTGTTTAAGAGACAGGGCCTCACCAGGCAGCTCAGGCTGGGGTTGAGTCACTGTAATCCTCCTCCCTTAGCTTTCTGAGTGCTACAGGCGTGAGCCACCACATCCAGCTCCACTCCTTTGCTTTTTGATGTCCAGCCTTTCCAGATCAGTATGGACGTCCCAGAGAAGGCAGGAAGTAGGGCCAAGGTCTCCTCCAGGACCCAAAGGAAGTCCTCAGGATGGAGATTGTGTGACCGTCTTGGAGCTATCCTTCAGAGACAATTCCTGGTCCCACAATTTCAGGATTTCCATATGTCCAGGAAGAAATAGAACCCTGCTGATATCTACTCATGCTGCTCTAATGGGGGGGGGCAAATGTGAGTCTGTCAGCATGGTTCTTGGAGGCCTGAATGGCCACGCTCCTCCCCAGATTCCTCCAATGGCCTCACTGTAGAGATTTGCTTCGGTGACAGAAATGCTTTCTCCATCACGCCTGTAATCCCAGCACTCGGGAGGCAGAGACAGGAGGATTGCTGAGTTCAAGGCTTGCCTGGGCTACATAGTGAGCTCAGAGCCAGCCTGAAGTACAAAGCGAAACCCTGTCTCAAAAAAAAAAAAAAAAAGAAATGCTTTCTCCATTGTTCTTTCATAGTATAAGCTGAATCTATATTCAGTTTCTATTGAGCACGGTGTCTGGAACACAACAGAAGTGAATTTATTTCCTACTCCATGTCAGGTACGTGCCAGATTTGGGGATATATAGCATAAACATGTAAAAAGTCCTGCCCTTGAGTAGTTTATATTCATCAGTAGCTAAAGCAGTGGTTCTCAGCCCCGACTGCCTAAGAATCATCTAGAAAGATTTTTAAAATACAGATGCAGACTCCCAAGAGGCCAGATTTCATTGGGCAGGGACTCTGATAAGCGTTTACACTGGAGGATTTGGAGTAGTTAGGGAGTTTCCGAGAGTCTGCGAAGAAACTTGCTGTTTCCAGCTGTGCGACTGATCGATCTTCTTCCTCTGTGCATGAATTAGCTTTCTGCTACTCTAACAACTTAAAAAGAGGACAGGTTATTTGAGCTCACAGTTTTGAAGGTCTCGGTTCACAATGGATTGGCCTCACTACTTGTGGGCTTCCCGCATCATAGTGAGAAGCTCGTGGCAGCCAGGAAGCGAAGTAGGAGACAGGGAGATTCTGGACACCCACAATGCCCTTTAAGGGCATGCGGCGAAGGACCTCAGACTTCTTCATCCCCACCTCTTGAAGGTTACACCACGTGCCAACAGCACCACTGGGGACAAGCCTTTGGGGATACTCAGGATCTACACTGTGGCGCCCTTGTATTAGCCTAAAGAAGGAAGAGGGAAAGTGTACTGCTTGCTTTGCAGCTCTGCTGGAACTCCTCTCCAGCTTCATGTTTGATTTTTATTTACTTCATTCGCCACACTCGGCGTTTTTCTTTTGAAATTCTGACCTTGCCAAGTGTGGTCAGGCAATCTGGATTTCAAAGGCGTTGAGTCTTCCCTTTTAACTTCCCCCAGCTACTAATCAGTTGTCTTTGGCTTCCTCCTTCTCCTGTACTTCCTTCTTTTTGTTGTGTACTAATAGCTTCTTAGTTTCCTTTATGGTTCTCATAGATAGTGATGGCCCACGAGTGGAAAGAAAGGAGATTTCTCTTTCTCGGCTCCCATTCCTCCTAATACCACCTAGCATCTTATTCTTTTATTTTCTCCCTCTCTTTCTCTCTGTTCTTCTTCACCCCAGATCAATCCTTTCTCCTGCTCCAAACCTACTCTTTCTGTTTCCTGTAGATATGTTTGCCCGTGCAGGAGAAATGGGCAGCCTGACATTAAGCTTCTAGAGGTAAAAACTGGAATTCACAAACTCCTACCGTTTTCACTCACGTCTAGCAGAAAACCAGATCTGCAAAAATGTCCCACAACAAGCAAAAGCTGTCCCCCCTATGCATTTAATTTAAACAGGAGTTGATTTTCAGTATCAGATGTCTGGGCAGCTTGGAACCCAGTTTAATCAGAGGGCTTGGGCTTACATATGTCCTACAAATAATAATAATAATAACATAATAATACTAATGCTTGTGCTACATTTGGAGCTTGAAATGATCCGTGGCATTTCCCCTGATGAGGTTAAACAGCCTGGCACAGAAGGCTGCGCATTTGCATAATAAAGATCAGAAGTCACCGCTGTCTACATCTCTCTCAGCACAGTGTCTGGTGTCCTTGGTCCAGGGACACCACATCCTAATGTACTTCCATATGCGGCCCTGTGCAGCGATTCTAATCTTTGACTTGCATGTGAAATGTCAGGTTCTTTTTTATTTTTTATTTTCTTGGTCTGGAAGAGCAACAAATTATGTTGCCAAATGAGAAGGTGCTGTCTGTAATGGATAATATAATCTGAAAATGCAGAGGCAACATCTGTGACCCAGGATGCTAACCTAGCAAGCTCTATTCTATTTTTTCCAGCCTATCAGTTGCTAGGAAAACATCACTTTAGATATAATAATTAATCATTAGTCAAAATGGATATTCCCACTGGCTCCTCGCCTCTCAGACAACAACACCTCCCCTGTCTATAAATCAAGGAAATATGTTCTTTAGTATCCAGTGGAATATATTTACAGGCAACCTCTTTCCTCTACAAAGTCACAAAACACTTTGCAGAAAACACCCGTCATCCGTTGAAGGGGGCGAGACGCTCCTAAGGTGCCATTTGAAGGAAAATGTGGAGTCCAGAGAGAGGGAGGCGGTGATGTCAAGACGGGGGCTGTGACGGTGGAGAAGCGTCTGTGCCCATCGGCCCCCAGCGGGGCGGTGGGATGACGACGGTGAACACCGTCCACCTCGGGCCCGCTGGCCCTTCTCTCCTTTGTTCTTGGTCCTCTCTTCAGCGCCTACTGGAACCCGTCACCGGTCCTGCCCCCTTCTGGCCTGCCAAGCACATGCCAGTCCCCAAAGCCCCACAGTCCCCCTGGGTCTGAGGGAGCTCCAGACAGCGAGGCCCGCAGAGTGAGGCGGCTGGGCGGGCCGCAGGCCCCTGTCAGCACGGTGGAGGGTGGCGTCCAGGAGCCGAGAGAGGAAGGCCCAGCTCCCTCCGCCCTCCTGGGCCCCATAGCATGTTCAGGTTTTCTTCTCAGAGAGCTGGAAAGCCACTGAACAAATCAGAAACAGTGTAGCATAATCTCGCTTGTCTAAAAAAAAAAAAAAAAGAGATCTCAAACCTCTCTGCAGTTGTCCTGGCTGCTCCAGCCATCCTTTTGTCCTAAAGATCTTCCTGGTGCTCTGAATCCGAGACTGTTATGGCCGATTTTGCAACTCCCTAGGGCCAGGTGGAGCAAAATGCTTCACGGTGGTATTTGTAAGGGAATGGAAAAGCTCTCAAGTTTGATAAAACAAGTTCATGCAAGTTCATTTGACTTGGACAAAGAAATTCCTAGCTGTTGCACCACTAGGAGAAGAGGGATAAGCTGGGATGAAATAAAATCAAAACATTTTGCATTCCGGGAAGACTAGGATTGACGATTAATACCGGAAGTTCAAAACAGGAAGAGAGTGTGGCCATCATCTGTAATTTATTCATGAATTGTTGGCCCTTCACAGACAACTTTTCAAGCAAAATGTGACACTTGTTTAAATATTTACTGGCTTGGTGACCTATTTTTGTTGTTGTTGCTATTAATTAGAATTTTTTTTTTTAAAAAAAGGAAACAACCATTACAGGAACAAATTAATGGCAGATAGTGTCAACTGTGACATAACTCAGGATACAGTTTGGCATTACTGTGGTTTACTTAAAATGTATCTGTGGGGGAAAATTAATTTAAAAAATCAGAAGTAAGGCAGAGACAGGAGGATTGCTGAGTTCGAGGCTTGCCTGGGCTACATAGTGAGCTCAGAGCCGGCCTGAACTACGAAAGCGAGACCCTGTCTCAAAAAAAAAAAAAAAAAAAAAAAAAATCAGAAGTAGTTTTTGAATGTAGAAAGGTTAAGGCTCATTCTTATCCCCGGCCTGTAGTTGTTAAATTAGTACAATAGATATAAAAACATGTGTTTAAAATGTAGAGTTTCCAGCAATTGTTTTTCCATTATTTTCTACTTTAAATGTGTGTTTACCCCCAAACCTCCTTTCCTCCAAGAGGCTACAGCACCAACACAGAACAATTATGTAGCTGTTCTTAGAAAACAAGGAAGCTAGTTTCAGGTGTTACATTTTGCGTCCTTTGCCTTTGAAATCCTTTCATGACTTTCTGCTTCAGTCACAGCCTCCTGTTCAAGTCAACATTTCCTACCCACTGTCCTCTGGGGCATCTCCCAGGCCAGGCTGAGATGACCTTAAAGATCACAGTCCCTGAGGGGTTTCACGTTCCTGGACCACAGGCCTATGGCCTCCAGTTGTCCTTCCAAAACAGTTTAATCAGAATGTGGCTGGAAAGATATCTGATGCATAGCAGGAATTGTAGCCAGTGACTACTATGAGAACTTGTGTGGCGTGAGCACCCCAATTTGCACCACAGAAAAACATCACTTTAAAATATAATAGTTTTGATTAATAATGAAGAAGTCGTCTTGGGAAGGAAATGTTTTGGAGGTCACAGACTTTCCTAAATGGGCTAGATGTAAAACTCACAGCTTCACAGGTTTAGGCCATGGTTGGCAGGCTTCAAGGCAGAGACGCCACAGCAGAAGGGGTGCAGAAGAAAGCCATGAAAATGTCCTAGTATCCTGCTTCTATCAGTTAGGTGCAAGATAAATACCCTTTCCAAATGTGTTGTGGTTTCCCTTTCTACTTTAAGGTGATGGTGATACCATAATCGATTTACCTCTGGAAAATCAGTTAATTGCAGTGTGTTATTGTAAATGAAGATATTTAACAGTCATATTGAGGCCTATTGTTGTGACACCATGGTGGAACCATTGCTAAATCAAAGTCATCTTTGTCAAGTCATGAGAACAGATAGTCTCCACCCATAATTCTTTCTTCCTGACATCTCTTAGAAGACAAGTAAAGACAGTTCTTCCAATTTTGCTACTAAAATAATTTTTTAAGTCTGACATTTGGCAAAAGGGAACTTGCCTGCTAGCTGTTGGGAAATTTGTCTTTCCACCAAGTGTGAATGGATGGAAGGCTCCAGATCCATTTATACCTAATGGAAAAACTGCTTGTCCCACTTTGGGGCATATGGCCTTGTATTGCTTGTATGTTTTCCCAAAGAAGCGTTCCATCAAGCTCTCTAAAACTGACCTTGCTTTAGATCCATTTCCATGGCGGATTTTCCAGCCTCTGCTTTCCCAAGAAGACTGAATACCCTTGCATTCACCTAGTCTGCTGAGTCCAAGCTCCAACTGGTTTGTAAACTCTAGTTTTGAAAGCAAAACTTTTAGGATGGTTCGGAGAGGCGCAGTAAAGGCTTCAGTTCATTTTCTTACGAGAACCACAATCCTGACATTTCTTTTTTTCAAAGAGTTAGAAGACATGAGGCTGAGACACTGAGGAGGGACAGAATTTCTATTTCAGTGGGTTCCTTAAGGCAACAGAGGAAGCTTAGCGGCCACAGGAGTCTAGTTAATGAGAGGGTTATACAATATTCATTGTGTTGAGTTTAACTCTTCAAACAGAACATCTAATTGCAGAGAGAAAAAAGGAAGCCAAATTACAGATGTTAAGACAACAAAGCTCTGGACGAACTCCCTCTGTTGATAAACCTGTCCTTTCACTGTTTCCTCCACTAACTGCACACTGACAAGGAACCTGGGGAGTCCCTGTCCTCATCAGGAATTCTTATTAGCTCATTTTGGCTGAGACATCCGATGGGGTCTAAGGAGGCCACTGAGGGGCCTGGCATGAGGGTCTTCTCAGGGGACTGTTTCCTTGCTATCCACAGAAGGGGTGATCCAGTTGTATTCCGCTTGAACCAAGACAAAACTGTTCTCCCCAATCCTCTTGGCAGGCACAGCCTCCCCACTGTCGCTCCTGGCAATAGCGGCAGCACCAGGCTCACTGAAGGACACTGCTGTCCGTTTATGGCAATACTGAGCATGCAGGTAGCAAAGGCTGGCAGCCAGGGCCACGCCCAGAGTCACTGACAGGCAAAGCAGAAGTCCCAGTTTGGAGATTCTGAACTGGATCCCCAAAGGGACACTGTCTTCCTCTAGCCCAACTTCAGGCCTTGGCTTGATCTTGCTAGGCTGTCCCAGGTCTGCCTCTCTGGATTGCTCCCTCACTCTGGCCTCGCTGAGCATTGACCCAGGGGGGAAGCTAGCCGAAAGCCTTGGTTCCTCTGCAAGGCCACTGGGAGTAGGTAGTCTGGAAACGCTAGGGGTGCAGCAGTCAGGCATTGGGTTGGGTGCCCCAGCCCCAAGCTTGCTGAATGCTCCAGAGGACCAGAGATGCTGGGGACTGGTAAGATGGGCAGTGTACAGAGAAGGCCACGTCAGAGTCCTATTAAAGGCCACAATCTTGTCCTAGAAACGGGAAGAATACAAGAGTCACAAGAGCAGATCTTTGCTCCAATTTGCACTAAACTTTGCAACTGATTCATGTGCTTTAAAGATAACCCAGGGAACAGCTAAAAACCTAGCCTCTTGCTTGCTCCTAAAGGGGCTGAAAGTAAAAGCCCCAAGTAGATAAACACATTTGTAATTGATGGAGATGGAGTTGCTAATGGAAACCTTACACGGTGTGGAGACAAGTTGTAAGAATAAAGTTATGGGCTTAAGCCCCGTGAGGGACTTCCAGGACAACAGAGAGGACTGTGACCCTTCTGATGGCTAAAGCTTTGAGTATCTGTTATGGTAGGACCCATGCAAGAGGGATCATTTATTCTTATTGTACGTTTCAAAAAATGTAAGTAAGAATATTATGCCATCTTTTATTTTGAGTTCTTTCTCAGAATTCAAAGGAAGTGTAAATCAGCATGCATGTATATTTTATAGTGTTCATTGATCTAAACTCTGGGGCCACATATGGTGTTTCAAGGCCAGAGTTATGAAGGAGGAGTAGAGGGGGAAAAAAAGAGGAATTATTAACCAAGGTTAAGTGGAAAAACAAATTGCTGAAACCATCAATTTCTCCAATTGCTGGAAGATTCCAAGACACTGTGTAGAATGGGAAAGCTGGTATTGATCAGTGCAGAGATACTTGGTATATATCATGCCCTTGCTTTCTCTCTAACTTTGACAATAGTCTAATGGCTCTTTTCCCAACCTGCAGCTTCCCAGCCAGAGCCAAGATGGCAACCTTGACCCCATTTCACAAATCAGGCTTTTACCTGTTCATCTGTATCCGAAGACAGGCAAATTTCCAGTGCATTAAAGTTCTGGTCATCCTGAGTCCTAAGGAAAGAACAGAAGAGCAAAGAAGGAATCAGGAAATGTATAAATTGAAAACAATATTTCCCACCCATTTGTGTGTGCTGATGGAATTAGATTTCCTTGGAATAAGTCCTGAGTTTGGAGTCAGCAGCCAGGGAGCAGAGTGGAGGGAGAAGGCGGAGTATGATAGCAAAGAACTCACAAACTACTATAATTTATTGTTTTATATAAAATAGTTGCATTAGAAATCTATTTTAAAAAATGTTAGTGTACTTTGTTTTGTTTATAGTAGTATCTCAGAGACTTCATAGGCACTTAAGGGTGAAAACGGCAGCACAGCTCATCCTAGCTGAACCTTGGAAGTGGAGCATGCGTTCATCAGCAGGTGAACATGAAAAGGAAAGTAGTGTGTAGCACAGTGGAGTATGTCTGGGCCACACAGAGATCAACACGAGTCCCTTGTCGGGAAATCGATCACCTGGGGACCATAATGCGAAGTGAAACAAATCAGACACACAAACTTAAATATTGCCTGGTTACTCTTATATGAGAAACCCAGATTATAAACAAAGAGCAAACGAAAAGATAATAGAGAGACAGACTTTTCTCAAATGAGGAGGAGATTAAAAGATGGGAGGAGGGGTAAAGGAAGGGAAGGAAAGGGGATGAAAAAAGAATTAAGAGGTTCTATGTACACCCACCAATGCCACAGCAAGGAAAGTAAGCACTATGTGTTGTAAACACACACTAATAAAAGGATAAAGAGAAAGAAGAAAAGGGTTAGAGTCCTTTTGGTCGGACTTCACATCAAGTGCCTTGGCCTACCACCCGGACCAGTGGCCACCCCACCTCCTGTTAGCTTTGCTGAGAGTTTGTTTGGCAGCAAGGCCCCCAGAGGGCACTCACCTGAGTGCCCCAAGCACCTCCAACCTGTGGGCGTACAGTGACGGTTCTAGGGTTGAGCTGCTGTCGCCACCGGGCTGCAGGTCATTGCTGGTGGTGCGAGCTGCCCGCAAAGCATTTGGGGTCAGAGTCTGGGCACCTTCAGGCAGCTCCGTCACTACAGTCCTGGTGGGAGCAGGATCGAGGCTGTTCTCTTTTGCTGCTCCTGTGAGGGGAACAGCACAGAACCTGCTGCGGAAGAGGGATAGGGTTGCAGGGTCCTATGCAGAGACCCAAGGACACTGTGAGAACGTTTGCTCTGTGTTGATTGGTACAAACTACTATAATAACAGGGTGAAGAATAGAGACTCTGATGTGCCTTAAGGACAGTCATGAAATGTGAGCCACCTAGAAGATGATCCCCCAGTTTATGTTACTTATGTCGGCTCCGACAAAGCAGGAAGGCACTTATGTCTTATATGGTTGAAAAGAGGAAGTCTCCGGTCCTTGTGGGCTTCTGTGTCCTTAATAGCCACTGCAGGGGATACAGAAACCACTGGGCAACTGTGCGTATCAAAAATCTACTGTTACCTAGAAGTGAACTTTCACAAGTTTTTAAAAGACCTAGGTCTTCTGTCATATTAACACTAGAAGTTTCCTTCATGGTGACGCGCACCCCTGCTACAGGTAGAGATAAAATCCCTCCACTTCCCGCCCCCTGTGACTGGCCCCGTGAGGAGCCAGGGCCTCAGCAAGTGCACGCGTCAGGATGAGGTCTGGTCTCAGTTCAGTGGGCCTCTCTGCTCTGCCTGGCCCTGGGCAAGTCGCCCCCCACAGTATGATGTTCTTCATTTGCGTGACGGGGCCAGTAATGGTGCCCAAGACATCGGACCATCGTTGAGGGGTGAGGTGAAGCGTGAGGCGTGAAGCACAGTGCAGGGCACACGCGACATGCGTGGAGCATCAACCGCAGTGGGCATGAGGACACGGGAGGGGAAGAGCATGCCAGCAGGAGTCTCCCGCTGCGCCCTGTCCCGCTGCGTCCCAGTGCTTTCACCGCTCAAGACATCGAAGACAGACAAAGCAGCCAACGCCAGACACACAGCAAACTGACAGTCTGGAGTTCGTGTCTGAACTCTGAGTCCCCTCATCAATGTCCACAGGTCTGGAGTGCAAGACATCGTAATGGTAGCTGGGGGAGCAGCAGGGAGACCGCCCTGCAGTGAGGGGTCTGAGCTCAGAGTCTGGGAGGACCGACCGTCGCGAGCCCAGTCACCGACGTTACGTGATGCCACTCTGTTCCCAGAGCGAAGAAGGGCGACAGCTTGATGCTGAGCTCTGCGAGTGTCCCCGTGTTCAAACAATGAAACCTGACCTGCAGCCCAATAGACTAAGAGGCAGGGCCTTTAGGACATGGTTAGTTTATGCAGGCAGCGCCCTCAGGGGCTGATGCCATATGGAAGAGGCCGGGGGAGTTTGTTCGCCCCTTCTCCCACTCAAGGACACGTATAGGGCACACACGTAAGGAACGGTCCTTTGCTGGGCGCCAAACCTGCTTAATCTTGGACTTCCCATCCTCTGGAACTCAGCAGTGACTCTATTATTTTTATTTATTTATTTATTTTTGATACAGGGTCTCGCTTTGTAGTTCAGGCTGGCCCTGAGCTCACTATGTAGCCCAGGCAAGCCTCCAACTCAGCAATCCTCCTGTCTCTGCCTCCAGAGTACTGGGATGACAGGCGTGAGCCACCACGCCCGGCACTGTGGTATGTGGTATTGATTGCTGGTGGGCGTGAGTCTCCACGCCCAGCATTTTATGTGGTTACCAGGGATCGAACTCAGAACCTTGTGCTTGCAAGGCAGGCGCCAGAACCACTGAGCTAAATCTCCGGCCCGGGACTCTATTATTTACAAGGTACTGAGTCTAGAGTAGTCTGTTGTTACAGCAGCCTGAATGGGTCAAGACACTTGTTTACTAAGGAAATAGGAGAAAAAGACTCACCCAGGGATATTTGGACTGAACTTTGAAAGCGCTGTAGGTCATTAGTAGGAGCAGTTCAACCTAAGGACATGTCAGAAGGGGGCATGGAAATGGAGCTGTGAACGATGCTTTATGGGGTGAGACAAGGCCACAAAGTGTCCCAAGCGTCTGCTGGCAGATAGTTTTGAGAATCACCAGAGTTCGTATAAAGGAATGGGCAGGACAGGGCCAGAAGGGAAGGAACACAGGCCGCACTGTTAGGAGTCCGCACAGTAGCCGTTGGGACTGGCACCGAGGGTCAAAGCACCCGGTGGGTCAGGCCTCCAAGAGACTGAAGGGCCAGCGGGACCCTTCCCCTGACAGCCTCACTCTCCGCTGCATTTCTGTGAGAGCAAACACGGCTCTGGCTGGGGTTCCCACGCAACAGCCGCCTGATTTATAAAATGAAGCCTGAAACTTAAAACAAGGGCCGGGGTCCAGGGGTTCAGTGTCTCCTCCAGTCCAACTGTCACATGGTCTTAGTGGAAAACCTGCAGGTGCGGAGCTGGAGCAACAGAAGACAAAGGATGTGGGGCACAGGCAGGGGAGGGAGGGCGGCCATGGGCGGTCTCGGTCCCTGGGTCTCCTGGACTGAGGGGAGGTAGGGGCTCCTACTGGAGTCTGGCCTTAACCTACTAGCAAAGAATTACAAAAAGAGGAATCTAGGAAAACGGGCCTGCGTGGGAAATGATCAGACCTGTGAACAATTGGATGTCTGAAAGAGTCCATTGGTCCCCAGCCTTGAACAGGAAAGGAACAATGACAGCGTTTCCCAGGAGAGGAATGTCAAGCAGGGCACGCCTTCTCCTGCAGGTTTGGGTTTTGCTTGTTTTGTTTCTTTTTTCAGCAGTTCATGGGCCAACGGAGTATAAAATCATGGGGGAACCCAAGAATAAGTTGATTCCCACTGCAACAGCCTCTTTTTTCTGATCCTGTTCTCCATCCCGGGCTGCAAAGTACTATCTGCCCATCGATCGTGGAAAGAAACAGTAGAAATTGCTTTTTCAAAAACCAAGGAAAAATAGCTCATTTCTTCTTGGTATGGCCTGCATTGCTCGAGGGGTCGAAGGAAAGCAGCTGAAGGACTGTGCAGAGCGGCGGACAGGGTTCAGAGATACGTGCTGTTGGCTTCTACGGCGCAGCCCTCCTGGTCCACCCCAGGGCCCGACTTAATTGGTTATGTTGGGCCAGACAAAGTGAGAAAGTCCAAGTGACCACAAAGGGGCCTCGGCCTCTCCCCGCCACCTTGCCATCACCCCCAGGTATGGCAGTCACGGGACAAAGCAGGTGTTTATTGCTTGTTTTGCAAGGACAGGAAACTGGCAGTAGCTCAGTTGTAAGTGGAAATCGATCATAGAACAATAACGATGGCGAGCAGGCTAGGGCACATGGCAGCAAGCTGTACCTGGGACAGCGTCTTCACTGTGCCGAGGGGCAGCCACCCATGGCCCACGCTCCGAGCTGTTGCGGTCATTAGAGTGGGCTCTGCTGTGTGCCTCTTGTGACACAATAGATGATTCAATTCTTGCCCAGTAAATGAAATACGACTGGACTGCTGATAATCTGTTAAAAAAAAAAGAAGAGAGAGAGAGAGAGAGTGAGAAAGCAGAGCAATTCAGGGATTTAATTCCCCAAGGCCATTCTAATAGCAAAGAAAGAACATGGCCGAAGGGGGAGGACAAACATCCAAATGAATAGAACTACAGATTGTTTTATTTCCTGTTGAGCGACTTCATTCTTTAACAAGAACTCAAGAGGTGGCAGTAAGCAGGAGAGGCTTCTGGAGAAATAAATTATCCTTCTTGGACAAATATGAGCATCAAGATTCTTGTTTGGGGCCATGGGTGTGGCTAGATCCAAAGCAGGGCGCATGCCTAGCATGGTTAAGGTCCTGGGTCCAACCTCCAGCGCTGAAAAGAGCTTTTTTTATCACTGTAACTCTAAAGCGTCTGGAACTGTTTAGACTCTATTCAGTTTCATTCTTAGCTGTTACTGACGTGCTGTCCATGACATCATTAACTAAAGGTTTACAATTCCAGAGTCTAGGTGTGTGATTGTGTTGGACCTGCAGATTCTACTGGAGATCAAAGATAAATCACTAATGTTCTAAACAATATCTTGAATGCACAGGGCCTTTCTCTAGTACAGATTTCTTTCACAAATGGGGCCACTGACTCTTCCCGAATTCTCCCTGAGATGGGGATCGGTGGCAAATATCGTTCCACTGTGAGTACACCGACTGTCGTCAGGGTGACTAACGGAGCTGAGGTCACCCAGAGAATCAAGGACCCAGTGATGGGCACGGTTAGGGCCTCGACTTAGTTCATGGGACCTTGGACGAGGATTCTGGGAGAGGACGGGGCAGGGAGGCTTAGAGGAGGCTTCTGACCAAGAGGTTCAGTTCCCTTTTTTGTCACTTGAAGACCACACTTCTAGACTACTTCCTGGGTCATGCACAGCAAGCCCACATGGGCCAGGGTTTCCCTTGTTGTCCTGTTGGTGAGGACACTGCAGGATGGGCCATAAACCTTATCTGTCTTGTGGTTCCTGGTGCAGGGGCAGCCTGTGGCAGAAAGAAGCTGAGGAGCGCACACCCCTTCCTGAAAAAAAAAAAAATCTTGCCCTTAGTAAGTGCAAGTGTCTGAAAAGAATCCTGAAACAAGCGTCTCATTCAGAGCAATTGGTGCCTCCAGTGCCTCGGGTGTGGGCGGCGTCCCGACTGCACCACTCACAGCACTCCAGTCCCACAGCCCTAGGAGGTCTGTGTTCTCATTACTCCGCCTTCCACTTGCACCTTCCCTGTCAAGAAAAGGTATCACTCTATTGCCCAGATTGGCACTCAACTCCTGGGCTCCGGTGATCCTCCTGCTTCAGCTTCCTGAGTAGCTGACCCACCATGCCTGGCTTATTCCACCCACTTAATGGAGAAGAAATAAGGGCACAGAGATCTAAGTGGCTTTTCCTGGGTCCAAGGGAATGTCCATTTGTCCATCCATCCCATGTCTCTTTTTCTCTTCCCCACTCGTCTGCCACCAGCTCCTTTGTCCTCTGGTCCAATTGTCCAGAGAGATGGACCAAGACTCCTCTGTACCCATAGAAAATGGCCACTGTAGGCTGCCCTAGGGTCCTGCCTTCCTTCTGGGCTATAGGCAGATGAAGAAAAACAAAGAAAGGCCGCATTGAGCCCTGAGACCAGGCTCCTTAACTAACAAACAGCACTTCGCAGTCTTACAGGAACCTGACGTCCCCCACAGGCTGGGCAGGGGCCTTCCAGATGAACGACAGGTTTCTCTTCAGGGTCTTGTCAGAGTGGGTGACGGTGTCAGCCTCTTCAAGACAAGTCACGAGTCTGGCCCGAGGAGGAATGAAGATGAAAGTGCCCGCTGTCTGCTGTGCAGGGACCCGTCGTGCCTGCAACAGGAAGCCCATGAAATCCCGGCTGCTCCTCACGGTCACTGCAACACAAAGTAGGGACAGGACTCATGGGACTCGAGCATGCAGTGACTTCATGAAGGTATTTTCGGGAAAGAAAGCCTCAGACCACTCCTTTGCCAGAAAGTGAACAGTTCCTTGGGCAGGTTGGGGTGGGGTGTCCTGTGTTACACCATTTTGGCTCTAAAGTATGAAAAGGAGATACCAAAAAACCAGAAAATTATTCTTATTTTTTTAGAAATATTAGAAATGTCTCTTTAAGCAGATGGAGTGGCCATATGGGAAAAGATGAATCAAGTTTGCTATGTTAAAATAATTTAATCTAGATGAAATTTCAACAGCATATTTCACAGATCTAGAGAAAAATCATCCAAAAATTTATCTGGAACCACAAGAAACCTAGAATAACAAAAGCAATTCTAGGAAACAAGGACATGGCAGAGGATATCACTATCCCCAATTTGAAACTATACAACAAAGCCACTGTGATAAAAATGGCATGGTATTGGCAAAGAAACAGATCTGAGGATCAGTGGAACAAATTAGAAGATCCAGAAACAACTCCAGATACACTAAGCCACCTCATTTTTGACAAAGGAACTAAATATCTTCAATGGAGGAAAGACAACCTCTTTAACAAATGGTGCTGGAAAAACTGGGTTTCAACCTGCCAAAGACTGAAGCTAGATCCATCTCTTTGACCATGTGCTAAACTAAAATCAGAGTAGATTAGAGACCAAAATATTAAAACAAATTCTAAACCTGGTGCAAAACAGATTAGGTAATACTCTTGGAGACACTGGCTTAGAGAAAGACTTTTAACAAAACCTCTATAGCACAAGAACTAGCAGAAGAAATCAACAAATGGGATCTCATCTTATTAAAAAAACCTTCTGCACAGCAAAAGAAACCACTGGCAGAGCAAAAAGGCAACCAATAATATGGGAAAATATCTTTATCAGCTGTTCATCAGACAAAGGGCTACTATCTAGAATACACAAATAACTTTAAAAAATCAGCCCCCCAAATTTAAAGACCCAATTCAAAACTGGGCATCTGAAATGAATAGACACTTTTCAGAGGAAGATGTAAAAGCAGCTAAGAAGTATAGGAAGAAATGCTCAATGTCACTGGTCATTCAAAAGATGCAGATGAAAACAACACTGAGATTTCATTTCACTCCACAAAGTTAGCTTTTACTTTGAAATTAGCCAGCAACAAATACTGGCGAGGTTTTGGAGAAAAAGGAACCCTTCTCTGCTATTAGTGGGAATGTAGACTGGTACAACTATTATGGAGATCAGTGTGGGGATTCCTCAGAAAACTAGGATTAGAGGTTCCATTTGATTCTGCTATTCCCTTGCTAGGGATATACACAAAAGAATTACAAGATTCATATCACAGTGACATATGTGCACCCATGTTTATAGCAGCTCAGTTCATGATAGCTAAATCTTGGAAACAACCCAAATCCCCATTAATTCTAGATTGGGTAAAGAAGATGTGGCTTTTTAAAAAATAAAATGAAGTATTACTCTGCCACAAAGAATGATGAGATTGAGTCATTTATACTCAAATGGACATACTTTCACAACTACTCATAAGTGGTCACAGATGTGTAAATGCAGTATTTTTTCTCTAGTATGAGAAACAAGTTGTAAATGAGTTTTAGAATGCATGATAGATATTGTGAAATTGTAAATATTCAAAGGGAAATGGGGTTTAGGGATAAGTAATGAGGGGAAAGGAAAAAATTGATGATTAAAAAAAAAAAGAAAAGAGTTTGTGATATAGTGGCCATAGGTTGTAGAGTGGGTAGGGCAAGGGAATAAATGAGAATTGTCATGTCATATACTGGTACAAGTTTTCAATATTGCACATAATCATGATATGTATATATAATGTACCAATAAATAAAATAAATAAGAAAGATAAGTGATAAACCCAGAAAAGTACTTCTTCAAACATATGAAACAAACATACAAAAATAAGGTGAGTCAGTAAAAGGATGATTCTCCCCAAAAAGATGAAAGAACACCAACAGAAAATAAAACAAGGTCATCATCATTTAAAAGTAATTATAAAGGAGACACTATTTTATATCTATCATACTGTGTGATTACGGCCAGTATTCGTGGGACTGTGGGAAAACTAGTGTGCTTGTTCATTAGCAGCTCTTTGGGGTCAACGTTCTTTATTTAAATACAGTTTCTGCTGCTTCATCTAAAGCACTGGGGAACTCTGAAAACGAAAGGAAGTAAGTCAGCTGCAGGGTGACGAACTTTGCATCTTCCTACTTAGACACAGACAGGTTAGAAGGCACCAGAGGTTGTACCTTGTCTCTCTCTCTCTAGCAATGCTAAGCATGGACTCTAGGGTCATGTACATGGTAAGCTTGGGCTCATCACTAAAATCTTTATTTCACCTAAACCTTTTTTTATTGTGCATATTTTTGGTGTGTATCACAATATCTTACTATACATAATGAAATAGTTACTACTGTCAAGCAAATTAGCATATCCTTCATCTCCCTGAGATGTTTGTTGATGAATGAATGTTAGTTTCATGATAAGAAAAAAGTACACTTTCCTCATGCTTCTGATATGTGAAGTTTGTTTAGGGTAACCTCTGGGACATGATATATTTGTATCCTGAAAAGAAGATAATACTTTGTAATCATGTCACTTAGGTTTTCTTAGATTACTATCAATATAGAGATGGCACAAAACCTTGTCTTCATTTTTGGCCAAATAAGCACCTCTTAGGACTAAGCCGTACTTTAGGAAGCCCCCAGCCTAGAAGACTCCACTGATTCTCTGGGCCCCTGTGTGTATCTCAAAGCCTGTGCCATACATACCTGTGATCTGGTCTCCTGGGGAGTAGGAAGACGGGCTGGCATGGATGGAAATGTGGTGGGTGCTGGGGTGCTGGGGCTGGGCTCCGACGTGTCTAGGCTGCATGTCCTCACAGGCCACTGTACCGGCACCATGGGAAAAGGCAGCTGAGCAAGAAGCCAGGCAGAGGGTGGTACAAGCCCAGCCTGCAAGGGCAGCTAGGACCCTCATTCTGCTCTCTCCTGCATTGTGAAAAGCAATGGCTTCAGCCATATGGCATTTACAAAAATGATACAAAGTCAGTTGGATGTGACTGACCCAAATCCCACACTCCCTTTGCATCTGATATTTGTAGTACTGCCTCTTGAAGGTCAAGATCAAAAAGACATGGCAGGCTATTGGAAGAATTTCATCTCCAAACAACCTTTAAAAAAAAAAAAACTTTTCTTGTTATCTGCTCAAGAAAGGACTCCTTTTTAATTATTAAATTTAAGAAATAATACCTGAAATATTTGTTTCCTAGAGTGAACTATCAGTTGTGTAATAGCCGAGGGTAGTGTGAGCTGTAGTACTTCAATGCTGAAGTAGACGCCAATATTCCAAAGTGGCCAAGGAACATAATACATAGGGACTTGGCTTAGTTGTGTCTTATCTCTACAATAGCAAGGCAGAGTTAAATGCTACCAACACTTATGCTTGCTATCAATTATTTAGAAGTGATTAAATTTTTAGGGCTTTGATATTCTTTTGTCCTTTCTCCTGCTCTTTTTTGTTATGTCGCTACTTTAGAAGATGAGCAAAGAAATTACAGTCAAACTGATTCATTCTATACCTTGTTAAATATATTGGTAAAAGAAAATTGGCTCAGGAATAGAATACAATGATTGGCTAAAATAGCATCGATTATATTTTGTAATATAATTTGCAATTTTGTAATATTTTATAAATTTCATTTTTGTCTATAACTTCTAATGCCCAGAAAGAATTAAAAGTTGACGATGTAAAAGAAATTGACAGCTAAAACTAAAGTGAGAGAGAGCAAACAAGACATCTGAAAGCTCTCTGAGTAAATATTTAGAGATGTCTCAGACATATTTCTTCTAACAGTTTTGTTTTAAATATTTTTATATTATTACCCAACCATTTAAAAAATCTGGTTTACATTTTGATCTAGGGAGCAGCACAAAGCCATCTTTTAACAAGATAACTTTAAAAGATACAGATAAACTGCAAAAAGTTCAGTGAAACCAACTATTAAAAACAAAAGAAGAGGGACCTAATCCATTCAAGTCAATAATCATGTCATTCACCACCCTGGATGCTGCGAGGCCAAAGGAGAGGGGAATATCCTATCACTCAGATCTCTTAGACTTACTTATCCAAAGAGTCCTTCAGACAACACTTCTCTCTTCTAGGTTTGTTTTCTTTGAGACTCTATGAGCCAAAATCATCTACAACACAAGAGACCATTACTGTGCATCCCAGAATTGAGAGAGTGAACTGTGAGCTGGGAAAGCCTGCTCTCAGTGGAGTGGTCCAGGGACTGTGTCCCTTCACATGACCCCTAGGACATGCCCCTTGAACCCTTGTCAATGGCTGAAGGTGGTTGCCCTCCCAAAGGTAGATCAACCTCAGGAGCCTACAGAGGAAGGGAGCAAGTGCCACACCACACAGGCCACAGCCACACCCAGACCCCTACCTCCCCACCCCCACCTCAGATCCAGCAGGGCTTCTTTCCCACTAGTCCTCTGTCTGCCTGAACCGCCCAAACCATCCACTTACCCGGAACACACTTCCTCCGGGCTTGGTGGAACAGTTTCCTCCGTGGGAGCTACAAAAACACATTCTTTAAACAAATGTCTTTTTCTCCCTCAGCGGCTCCTCAAATGGTGAGGATGGCAGCTGTTACCACTAATCCTCAGTGTCTACAGGAACCATCCTTCAGGGTCTAAATCCAGCCTGAACTGTATTAGTTTTCTTTAAACCACATACACATATTCACAGTTCCCAGCCAAATCCCCATGCAAGGTTGTGGAAAGAACTAGAAAGAGCTGGAAATGGCTGTGCACATCAATGATTTTGGCGTCCTTGGTGGAAGCCAGAGACCTCCATCTTGGCCTTGCTATGAAGGAGAGGATGTTTGAATTAAACTTATCTCACCATTCTCTGCTTCTTGAGGCAATGTGGCTTCAGGAAGTTATCGCTGCAGAACTAGGACTGATGCTAAGGGAAGCGTTTGACACTAAAAATCAAAACAAACAAACAAACAAAACACCACCTGGTTAGCCAGGCCAAGGGACACAACCCTTTAATCCTCAGACTCGGAGCCTGAGGCAGGAGACTCACAAGTTTTCAGCCCAGCCTGGGAAAATGAGTGATTTAGTGACTGTGGAAGTAGCTCAGTTTAGTCTTCGGTGTGAATTTTATATTTATAGCACATCTCAGGAGCTCAAGATCCACACATGTGGGTGTTACCACAGTGGGCAGACAGGGCTATTCCAGAGAAAGTGGCCAAAGGCCTGTGTGTTAGAGGCTTGGTCCCCAGACCACATGGTATTCCTGAGAGGCGCTGGAGTCTTTAGGAAGTGGGGCTGAGTGGCAAAAGTTAGAATATTGTACTTTTAAAGAGGACAGCAGGACCCCAACTCCTCTTGGCTTTTTCTTTTGCTTTCTGGCTGCCATGAGGTAAACAGGCCTCCACCACTCATGTCTGCCGTCTTGTGACAGAGTGAAGTGACCATGGACTACAACCTGAGAAACCAGGAGCCATAATGAATCCTTCCTCTTTAAAAGTCGTTTGTCTCCATATTTTGCCTCAGGCATGGGAAGTTGGGCCTCACCGCTCCAAAACCAGGCATAGGCCTGCATCACAGCCTTTTCTCACAGGCGTCTGAAACTGATAGGCCTCACTCACCCATCTTTTGTCAAAGAGCAGCTGATTTGGACAGCATCCCCATGCCCCAAAATGGTGCACCTGTTCTTGTTCCCAGGATCTGAATCCACACCCAGAAGACCCTGAACTCCAGGAGTCTTCAGCATGCTCTTCCAGTGCATGACGCTGGCCATTGGGTGGGTTCGTGGCACCTCAGAGACATTTGATTATTAGCTCTTCACCACTACAGCTGTCCTGAGAAGTTGCTAGGAGAAATACCAGACTTCTCAATTCCCTGGTCAGTTTCTAATCCTTCATTCACAAAAAAATGCTCAGGTGAGCAAAATCTCCATGACAACATTACCCACAAGAGTTTAACAGGTCCACTATGGTCAAGTTAATAATGCCATTCTAAGGCCATCTTTTTACACCTCAGCTGATTTATTTCTTCTTCTCACCAGGTGTAAGAACAGCAATATTTAGCATCAGCATTATTTCTCCAGTAAACACACCTGTATTTGCCTCCAAAATCCAAATTTGGACATACGTTATTGAAAGATCTATAGTTGGGCAGAAAAATACTGATTATTAAAACGGTTGGAGCAAAAATTCATACATGAAAGACTCTGATATGGCTTGTTTTCTATGTTATGTGCATAGAAACAGCACAGTTTGAACTAAACAAGCTGTACTTCAGCCATGTATAGACAAAAGTAGAAGTAGTATATAACTCTGTCATTTTTAAAAAAGATTTTACTGCCTGTATATTTTACATGTCAACCAGACTGGGCCATAGGCTTCCAGATCATTGGGTAAACATTATTTTGGATTGTGTCTGTGAGTGCTTTTGGAAGAAGTGAGCTAGGACCAATGAAGAAAAGCAGATGCCCCCTGTGGTATGAGTGAGCTTCATCCAACCCATGAAGGACCTGACTAGAACAAAATGGCAAAGGAAAGCTGGATTTGCTGACTGTTTCATCTGGAACATTACTTTGCTCCTTCCTTAGAGCTTCTGATTTTTAGGCTTTTGTGCTCAACCTGGGGTCTCTCCAGTGACTCTTGGTTCTCAAGCCTTTGAAACATACCACTGTGGCTTTCCTGGGACTCCAGCTTACCAGAGGCAGGTCGTGAGGCTTATCTGCCTCCATAATAGTGTGAGCCAATGCCTTACCTAAACCCCTCTCTCTCTCTGTAAACCTGTATCTCTCCTATTGGATTTGTTTCCCTGGAGAATCCTCATAATACACCATACGTGTTATTATTTTATTAGGTTTTCGAATAGCTTAGAATCACTAAAGATGGATTGTTGTCATCACAGAGCTGCACGTGGAAGGGAGAGGCGCAGAGTCACACATGCACACCAGACTCTGAGGAGGTTTCTGGAAAGCTTCTGTTTAACGAATCCAGTGTAGGGTGTTATATAGCACAAGAAGTGGGAGGAGTTAGCAGTGGCTATTGGGATTGGTCTATGGTTGTCAGAGGAGGGGTCAACACTGGGGAGGACCCGGCGATCTCCCGCTGTGTAGTGCCCTTCAGCTCAATGCTCACTTTGGTCTCACTTCAGTCTATTGAGGACCAAGGGCTCTTTCAGGACCTAGGAGACTGGCATCTGATGCAGTTGGCTCAGCCAGATCTGGATTTTGCCATCAATGCATGACTCACTGGTCCATCTTTACCTCTCCTAGAAGCTGACTAAAAAAGGTCTGCATAACCCACTACCTACTTCCCACTCTCTGTAAGGACCATGTGAAAAATGGGCTAAATAATGCAAGGATAAGTAGGTAAATTCTAAACTGACTGGGAACCTCCCTTAAAGGACAAAAGCTGCCAGCTTCATTGTATCACCTGGGTAGGACTCTGGCTCCCGTGCTAGGAGAAGAGGGGAGGCAGGCACACTGCTCTGGCTGGCGGGTAACCAGCCACTGGGTGGAGCAGGCAGATGGAGTAATGATGAAAAATGATCTCGACAGGCCAGAGCAACGAGCTGAATCTAACAAGATGAAATTAAACAAGGACAAATGTTAAATGCTTTTCTCAGGTCAGGGGGGAAAATGGCATACAATCAGAATGGAAACAATATGGTACCAGCAGGCGCTTAAAAAGCAAAACAAAGACCTAAAACAAACAAACAAAACACACCAGCAACAACAAGTTTTCAGTGCAGGTTTTTTTCCTGAACAAGGCTTGAAATTGTCCTACTATGCTCTGGGCTTACTTGATCTTTGAAACTATATTCTGAGCATCCAAGTTTATTTCTGTGAAAGACAGAGTATCTGTTATCCTTAAAAATAATTTGTGAAAAAAACAAAGTATCAGTAAGCTTCTCCTCTAACAGCCATTTTCCTCACTTTCATACCATTTTCCATCTTGCACAATACACTATACAATGAATGAATAAAGTAACATACAGGTTAGAGTATGATGAGAAGAGAGGAAGCTGTACAAAGGCAAAGTAGACATCTCCAGATTTCTTTGTAGATAGTGTCTATTCATAAAAAATGGAAGAAGGATATTTAAGAATTGTCCACAGTAGTGGCTTTTAAATATTTTAAACAGATTGGAAAATAGAAAATATATTTTGTATCACCATCAAGTACACATACAGCAAGAATAAGGACAAAAGTTTAAAATAATACCAACAATTACTATGCTTGTCATACTTGGATTCTTTTTCCATTTATTTTTTTAGTGCTGACCTTGAGCTCCTAAATTGATTTTCCCATGCCGTATCACCCAGATTGACAAACATTGAACTAAAGACAGAGTGGGAAGGTTTGCTTCCAGTAATACAATCCAATAGTTCAGTTAGTATGTTATAGTTTTTTTAATTGAGTAGAATTTTTCTGTCCATTTTATTACTTTCATTCTTTTTCTCTGGCTTGTTGAACTTTTTTCCTCTTGATTCTACTATTCCTAGTAGGATTTGTCCTTACTTGTATTACATCATGTAAAAAAATATTTTATTCTTTACCTGAGTGACTGAGGAAAATATTAAATTGTATAGAACTAAAAACAGAATGCTAGGCACATTTTTAAGTACAGTTGTGCAACAGCTATGTTTAGGTACTTTACCTTTTTATTTCTAATTAATAAGGTACAAATTCTCCAATCACACTGAACCCTGTTTTATTTTTGTGCACAAGCTGAGACATCTTGTTCATGAATTGAGAGGCAGGGACTCCGACATAGGGTGGTTTGCCCCAGAATCAAATGAGCAGTGTGCACCGAGTTCTGCACATGGTGTTGGCCAAAGGAACTGGTGCTGATGATGACAGTGCTGTTACTAGTGTGACGTTCCTCTTGGTCAGTAATCCAAAAACTAAACCAATTAAAATATTCTGTGGTCCTGACCACCTTTCTTTAAGCGAATTCATACTGACTCCTAAAACCACACCATTTTGGTAAATCTTTTCCTAATTCTTTCGAATATTTCAAGGTTTCAACATCAAGTTCATTTGTCTGTTATTTTCTTTTTTTTCCTTCTTTTTTAAACTAGGATGTTCACTCGTCATTCTTTCTGATCTCTCGCTGATAGATTGGATTTCTGTGTCATTTGCAAGTTGCTTTGAGCACTGGGACATAAATCATGCCACTGGAAACTGGAGTGAACCTGGAGCTAGTTTTTTGCAGCCTGCTGGATTCTGTTTCTCCTTTATAAGTGTTTTTAGCTTGGAGATTATTCTTGAAGAATTAAAAAACACACACACAATGTGATGACCCTAGTAGCCTGGTCTTCACACCATCTGTTAATACCATGCTAATCTCATTCATAAGTGGGCCTAGCTCTTAGTTGTCACTTTATTCTGAAAAACCTCAGTATATTTGAGGCCTTGAACTTCTGGACTTTTGGGGAAGTTCATGGTTTAAAGTCCCTGGAACGATTTCTGAGATTTAACTTCAGCATTGCCACTTACTAGCTGGGTAAGGTTGAGCAAATCCTCTCCCTTCTCTGCCTCAATTTTCTCTTTTTTTTTCTTCAATTTTCTCATTTTTAAATGGAGTAAGAACTAGTTCATAGAGTCCTTTTGAAGACAAAGGAAGCTGGACTCATATAGCTATCATTATTAATATTATCTGGAACTTTCTAAAGGTTCTTGGTGTCTTCCTCTCCCTCCCCCCACCCCCCGCAGGTTGTATACAAGATTAAATTTACAAAGATTCTCAAATTTT
Organism: Thryonomys swinderianus; assembly: GCA_004025085.1. NCBI lineage: Eukaryota > Metazoa > Chordata > Mammalia > Rodentia > Thryonomyidae > Thryonomys > Thryonomys swinderianus. The sequence continues at coordinate 42,552 of PVIC010002373.1, forward strand.
GGAGTCTCTTGACACCAGATGACATTTTCTCTGAACTTTCTGACACTTGCTCTCATAAAGGTTGGAACATGTGTCTAACCACACTTATCTTACTCCCTCACCAACATGTTGAGATGATAGTTCCTTCTCTCTCAATTCCCATCATCTTTCTTCTCCAAAGTACGGTTCCTACGAGTCCAGTATCTACTATTCTTGGTCTTCCTTCTGATTGCTGAGCAATGAAACTACCAGCCAGCCAGAAAATGTATGATTAGCTTTCATCTGAATGAAACTGAGCAGGCATTAGAAAGTTAAGTCACTTTTGTATTGTTACTTGCTCATTTCCAGTATTTTCAAACTTTCGATAGTGGTTACGGGTCTGATGCTGAAGACAAGAACAATTCTACTTGGCAGCAAAATTGCTCGCCAAAAATCTACATAAATTAACGAAGAGCATCAGCATTGTGTTCTGTGTAATTGTGTGTCGTCAGGAAAACAGGAAATGATCCCAAACGTGCCAGGCACTTTCAGGTATTGGAAATAAAAACCCAAACAAAACATAGCTCTCCCTCAAGGCGCTTGCAGGATAAAATAGCATAAAAGTGATTTGGGCTCAGCTTAAAATATAAACTGTAGTGGTGTGTCTCTCACACTTTCATGCCTGATAGGAAATGCTTTCTTCCAAACACCTGAAGCACGCACCAGCTGTCCACCGGGGGCACGTGAACAGCCTCTACAGAGACTCAAGTAACTCTGGGACCTGTCCTTCCCCTCAGTACAGAAAGCTTAGGGAAGGGTCAGCTTGATAAAATAAAGAAGCTGCTACAAAATCGAGAATAAAGGCAACCAGGAGAGGAGCAGAGTAAGAAATGGGAGCTATACAGTCTAAAAGCTGACCTTGCTCATAAAAGAGAAGAAAGAGGGGAGAATGATAATTTGGGTGTTTCATTTCATTAAAGGGAAATGAACGGCAGTAACAAGAATCATCATATTAAAAGTCTCCACTCTTTTTTTGTGTGTGATTTTTTTTTTTTCTTGAGACAGGGTCTCGCTTTGTAGTTCAGGCTGGCCCTGAGCTCACTATGTAGCCCAGGCAACCCTCGAACTCAGCAATCCTCCTGCCTCTGCCTCCCGAGTGCTGGGATTACAAACATGAGCCACCATGCCTGGCACTGTGATATGTGGTATTGATGGCTGGTGGGCGTGAGTCTCCACGCCCAGCATTGTATGTGGTTACCGGGCTGAACTCAGGACCTTGAGCTTGCGAGGCAGGGCCAGCACCACTGAGCTAAATCTCCGGCCCTCCACTCTTTTTTTTCAATAAAAAGGATGGATTTTGGATTCTCTGCTTGATGGCTTGACTATTTAACCTGGTTTTCCTTTCAGCTAAAGCAATAATTTCATTCTCTGAACAGGCAAAGTAGATTCATTTAGGAAAACACAATCCTAATCAGGAGAACAGTACCCATTTCGATCTCTAATCCATCCTCTATTTAAACTGATGTTTCTTTTTGTTTGTTTGTTTGTCTGAAATTCAATCACATTATGACATTTCAGCCACGGCCTACTATATCTCTTGGCATCCTGGATTTTTTCCTCACAGTTCTTTAGTAATCATTTCAATGGAAATTTTTTTAAAAAGTATTTTTCTTAAGTTTTGTAGTAAACTGACAAATGATAAGGAGAGCAAAAGAAATTACAAGTAAACTTTAGAAGTAAAATATATTTAACAGGAAACAGACAGTGCAGCCTGATTGGATTTAAGATGACTGTGCAGGAATTTGAAGCAAGTCCCATGTGGGCTCAGGGGTGAGGGGTACGCTGTTGTGAAGGAGAGAGGTCCAGGGAAAGTCCTGGATACATAGGAGAGAGCGGGGGGTTCAGAGGACGGTCAGGTGACATGTGTGTTACCTCACCGGTGCTGTGACAAACCACCTGAGAAAGTCAGCTCAGAGGAGGAAAGTTTTTATTTTGGCTCAGAGGTTTTAGTCTAGTCACCTGGCCGCTGTTTCTAGCCCTGCTGCGTGGTACATCCTCACGGCAGGAGAGTGTGTGGGACCAAGCTGCTCACTTCACCGCAGCCAGAGGGCAAAGAAAATAAAAGGCAGGAGCTGGGATTCCGGAAGCTCCTTGCAGGAGCCCCTCCAATGACCTAACTTCCGCCCACTGGCCCTACCCCTAAAGATCCCTCTGTCTCCCTCCAGCCCCACCGGCTGGCAACGAGCCTTTAAGGCAGGGCCTTGGTGGGGGGCATGTAAGGTCCAAACTGTAAGAACACCTTCAAAAAGAGACACCTAATTACTTCAGTGGTTGTTAAATAGCCAAGTAAAGAAGCTTGTAACAAAGGATAACAGATTGAGTGAGAGCTGAGACAGGGCAAAGGCGATTCAGACTGACACAGCCCATCCGCATCTCCCCGCAGTGTACTTTCCCGGCCTGAGGACACAGCTGAAAGTTGCTGAGGAACAGCCTGTTGAGTGGTAATTAGGATTGGGAAGGCTCTGGGGGAAGAACAAATTCTAAGAGACAGCTGTCCCAGAAAACGCTACTCGCAAACAGTGCCTGCGGACACAGCCAACGGGCATTTCTCTACCACTGCCCAGGATGTAAGGGCCAAACTGCCTATTGTGTCAGCTGCCTATTGATCTTCCCTGTCACACCCCAGCAGAGCAGTAACAAATCACTGTCAGTAACATCATCTTTGAATGTAGAGGACAGCAGTCTGTGCGCACATCTTGGGACTTTCTTCTTTCCACTATTGCGATGATAAACAGGAGAGAAAATTGATTTATTGATTAAATGCACGTTAGAGAGAGTTAAGAGGCCCAGCACTTAAGCACTCGACCAAACAGCAGAGAGCGGTTATTCTAGTCACAGCGACTTCTCAGCTGGCACAGGCCAAGCCACTTAACCTCTCTGCCTCAGGTTTCCTCATCCGGAAAAAGAGGACCCTGTTCCATGGCGTGAGGGAGCAGCGCAGGGACTTGCTCAGTTGGCTGATGAAATCAGGGCGGGAACTTGCAGAAATGGTCTGGAAATCACTGCACCTGAGCTGGTGCCGGAGGAACAGGAAAAGGGCATGACGCAGGCTGGGCCCAAGGCGACAGGGTCAGAAAGAAGGAAAAAAGCCATCTGCAAGATCAGCTCCCCCAATGGCAAATCCATGAGCAGGACAGGTGCACACTGACTTCCTCATCAGTAAGTGGTCACCAGCACTCTGAGAAGCAGGCCATATAGCCCCGATGTGTCACAGGGCTGTCCCAGATGTAACATACCCTGTGCCACAAACTACGAACTACATTTTGCTCAGAACAAATCTGCAAATTAACCTACGATGTCAGGAGCAGACCAAAACCATCTATCCAGCCCTCTGAAATAATGGAACAATCAGTCGCTATGTTTCTTCGATCTAATGTAGTGATGAAGACACCAGGAACGATCTTAACTGAGGAAGGACTCATTTTACAGTGCACCAAGTCTATTTTGACCCCTGTTTTTAGATCTTCTATGGAGGACGGAGAAATGCAAAGGATATGGTTAACACGCTATGATGGCGGATGTCAACTTGGCTTGAGTTGGTTGGATATTATTTCTATGTTGCTGAGGGTGTATTCTAGAAAAGATTAACATTTCAGTAAGTAGACTTGGAGTAAAGTAGACCCCCTTCCCATCTTGTGGGTGGACCTCATCCAATATGTTAAAGGGCTGAAAAGAAAAATACGAAGCACCCTGGTGGAAGAAGGAATTCTAACAGATAGCTAAGACTCGCATTCCAGCTGGTTATCTACCCTGCAGATGTTGGACTTGCCAAATCTCCAGTTATGAGTCAATTCCTTAAGATATATCTCTCTACACACATCTTATCAGCGGTTCTAGCAAAGCATAATTAATATGCATATGTGGATACTATCAATGTTCAATATTTCTGAGTCCCATAAAGGATTATATTTCCCTGAAAACTCAGGAGTCAACCACGGCCAGTTTTACTTTGGCTAAATAATGGAAGTGACTAGTGCCACTGTAAACAAAAGCAGATACAGGCCGGGGAGTGACTCCACCAAGCTGGTGGAGACATCGGAGGCTGCCCCCAAGCCTGGGCCACAGGTGACCACTGGACAAGAGGCACAGATGAAAATCCCTGGTTTCCAGCCACTGAGATGTAAAGACTGCCTGTGATATTATCACCTGGAGAAGAAAACTTTGTGTCCGAGCAACATCTATTCAACTGTAAACATTACCAATTTTAATTTTTTCCTTCATTGTTGCAAGTGCAGTGAGACTTCTATTTGATATAAATGCCAGTGACTTGGAATACTAGATGCAGCTGGTGGTAATAAAGCTTCATCTAAAATTATTTTTATATATACTTTTCACAAATTGTCTTCTCCTTTTATTCAATAATAATTATTTTGTCAAACCTAACTCCTTTCCAGTGTAAAGTTGGGAATTTTTTAAAAATTGAGTTTATTGGTACATTTTAAGTTTACATTAGACTACATTCAAATGTTTGAAACTATTAGAGCTCACAGACATGAGTACTTGTAAAGTAGGCCTTTAAAACTAGTTTTTTTAAACTATCCCAGTGTTTTATGACTTAACTAAGTTCTAGAATATGTTCTTTTTCTATCTGCCCCAGTTCCCAAAATACTAAAGAAAATCCCTCAATGCTACAGATCTTCAAGCTTTGCGAGGTAGAGAAAAGATGGGAGGTTGAACCACACAGCCCTGTGAAGAAATAAAATAAATGGAAATTGAATTTCAAAATTATCCAGCCCCATTTCTCTGGAACTTCAACTTACACAGTTGAGATTCTAAAATTCCCCTGAAGTGTCCAGATTTTGAACATAAGTCTCACCATTTGGGCCCAATTAAAACAATAAAAAAAGGTACGGCACATTTCCTCCATAAATATGCAAGCTTACAACCGACTTTTCATTGTTTACAGAAGCCACAGTATCTTAATTACTTTACTATTCCCCATAAGGCATATTCTACACCCATCATTCAGTATACGCAAAACTGATTTCTGCCACCTTTGTTTTTTTTTTTGAGACAGGGTCTCACTTTGTAGTTCAGGCTGGCCCTCAGCTCACTATGTAGCCCAGGCAAGCCTTGAACTCACAGCAATCCTCCTGCCTCTGCCTTTGCCTCCCGAGTGCTGGGATTACAGGCGTGAGCCACCACTTCCGGCATTGTGGTGTATGGTTACCAGGGATCGAACTCGGGACCTGTGCTTGTAGGCAGATGCCGGAACCACTGAGTAAATCCCTGGCCCATCTGCCACCACTCTTCCAAATCCCCTCTCCTTCGCACCTCCATCTCCAGAGGAGGCAGAGAACAGAGCGGGAATCAGCCAGGGCTACTCCACTGTTCTGTCCTACAGAGCACTTAGCACCATCTGCTCTTGCGTGTTGCCTCTGCTTTTTCAGATACCTGAGCTGTAACTGTAACTCAGTTGGTGGGGCAACACCGGGCATTTACGGTTCCACTGCCACGCTCTAGGGTGCCAACAGGCAGCGGCTGCCAGAAAGAAAGCGGCTGCCGGACACTCAGACCTGAGAAGTCAACTCCAACCCCGCCACTCCACTGGGCCTGGCTGCAGTGACAGGGGCGAGCGTACTAAACGGCGGGAGCAATGCTGCTGAGCAAGAGCCTCCTCGAACAAGGTCCGGAAGGGAACTGGGCCTTGTCTTGCTCTCAATTTCTATTTGTGGAGGAAAATAAAAACTTACGGTGAGGGCAGTTTAGCCCTGGAGAACAGCAAGGTCACAGCGTGGTCCAGGTCTCTCAGGATATGAGAGCTGAAATTCTAGATTATTCCACCTGGGAACTGGGGTCCAGGCAAACAGGGTTGCGTCTCTGCGGAGAGGGGACAGACTAGAGCTTCATCTTCACGTGCTACAGGGAGGTCCTTAGATTATCAAGTCTTCCGCTTAGAAAACACTGGGAGGGGGTACGCGCACGCGTGCACACGTGCACGGATCTGGAGCAAGGACTGGATGCAGGGCCTTCCCCGCGCTGTGCTCATGGCCATTTTTTATGTTCTGTTTCTCTGAGTCAGGGTATTGCTAAGTTTCTAATTCTTAAGAACTAGATTATTACAGCTTCCAGGGTCTGAGCCTTACACACCAAGTTGATGTTTACAGAAATCCCTTAAGCATTTGGTGTAATTTGCCACATAATTAGGAACTCCCAGCATGGATTACATATTGCCTTGAACAAGAGACTCAAGATGTAAACCACTTCTCTGGAACATTCCCTCTCTGAATGCTGAGATGAGAGCACAAAAATCAGACCACATGTCTGCCATCTGTATTTGCACTTGTCAACAGCTCTGTTTTGGGATAAACAGTTTTGAAGCAAGAATCAATTCAACTTGTTGGAAGATTAGCCAAGGAATAGCTCAAAGACCAAAACAGAACGTGAAGTCAGATAGTCTACAAATTGAGCACAATATTGTTTCCCGCTACACGTTCTGTTTTGTCACAGCCCAGGAGAAAAGAGCATGGCAGCCAGGGCTTGGGGGCAGAGTCGGGGAGAATATATTTGCTCAAGTGAAAAATTCTTCAACCTAGAATAAATGTCTTTGCTGCAATGCAATTGGAAATCATTCACTGACCTCTAGGAGACTACAGTTAAGAAAAAAAGTAATTTTAGCACTTACACTTTGTTTCATGGTTCTGCTGTGTGAAGGTGCACACGAGGGACAACTTGCGCTGCTCCAACTGCATAAGACAGTCCTTTATTACCATAAAAATGGCAGCATTTCCCAAAGTCAGTCTTGATTAAAAGTAGTTCCATGGCTGAAAACGCTACTGTACTGTAGAGCTATTAACTGGAGACGACGGCCAGGGGAAAATAAAGACTTCTATGCCGTCAGGCAGGTCAGGGAAGAACTTAGCAAAAACCAGGACGCTCCAGGGTGGGGAGACAGCCCTGCTGTGAGCCAGCGGAGGGGCGCAGGAAGCGGGCGGCCTGGCGTACTCTACAAACTCTACAAAACAAATGAGAGCACACGCACACCGCTCGGAGGGACATCCATTTTCTCCTTAAAAGAAGCCATTTATAAAAGAGCAAATTGGTGATTTGTACTTACAGACTGGACCCTTTTCAAGCCCCTGTCAAGAAGTGATCAATTATTGAAGCATAGCATAAAGTGTTTTATTTTCAGTACAACAGGGAAGCCTTGTGAAATGTTTCTATTCACCTTTCCCAAGTTATTAATTAAAAAACATTTCTCCAATTACTCTCTGATCTTTACAATAAAATACGACAAATGCCACATACACCTTTCCAGAGCCCGCAACAGCCCTTCCCTCCTCTTCCTCCCCCTCCCCGACGTCCCCCGGTCAGGCACCTGCTTCGGGCCATCCCACGGGCTCGGGCCATCCCACGGGCTCCGGCCACAGGGCTTCCCGGGCGTGGGGAGGGGAGCGCAGGGCCCGCACACCCTTCACCCTGCTGTCTGCTGCCCACTCAGCCACAGCACCCCGACGTATGCACTGTTCCTACACACAGCTTAGAGCTGTGCAGAGTAAAGGAGGGCGGGGAGAAGCTCATTAGTAAATTGCACAAAGCCTCTCTGCAGGCGTCACGTCATGTGGAGGAGCCGCCTTGTGCTGAGCGACAAGAAAGGCTCCACAAAGTCCCCCTGAACAGGGCTGAGTCTGGAGAATGGCTTCTCCACAGCCCTTCCGGGCAGGGGTTAGAAGCTCCTCCCAAGCACAGCTCAGAAACCTAAATGAGTTTACAAATATGGGCTCTGCTTTAAAAGAAATGACTGCCAGAGACGCCCGGGTAGGGCTCCTCCTCTCCTGTGCGCACAGAGACTAAACTCAGGCCGGCCATTCCTGAGAAGAAGCAAGAACATTTAAAAAAAAAATGTGCTTTCATAGGAGGAGCTGCAGGGCGACTGACGGCTCACAGGGAAATTTTCACCTGGCATATGGTTAATCTTCAGAATTTCTTCAACTCAGAGATTCCCGCTCCTTTCATGGAAGTGCCACTGTGAGGAGCCCCACTCCTATTTGCGATCTGGGTGGCTGAGTCAGCTGCTGACCTTCCGACCGCAAGGCCCCTTTTTAGAACTTCAGACTGCAACCGGTCACTTTCCTGGGACACCCTACCCAGGCTTCTGTGCGGTGTGAGGACGGGAGCAGGAGATGGAGAGGAAGGGGAACGTCCGGGCACGCACACTTCAGCCAGCTGGATTACCACGGCAGTCAAATGAAATGACACCGCCTGAACCTTACGTGATACAATCTTGTAGGAAGAGCTGGATTCTCACATTTTTTTAATTCTTTTATCATTCTGTATACTGACACAGAAGTCAAAGAAAATGACCGAAACTTAAATGTGAAAAACTCTTTATAATTCCATCCATAATTTTACACATTTACTTTACTCACATGTCAGTGACAAATTGACAACTGTTATGAAGGCAAGACAACTTACATCACAAAAGAACCAAAAAATAGAAAACACTTCATACAAAATATATTCCAACTATGAAAAGAACTGCTTTCTTGGTGTCTTCACATTCTTCTCTTCTGTGTACTAATGTACAATACTGAAAAGACAAAAACAAATTTTAAATAACTGCTCTTAAAAACCATAGTAGCAAGTTTTAAAAGCAAATGGATTTTGACCTGTCAGCTCTGAAAATTTAAAGGAAATTCTCATACTATACAATTAATTCTGTGACCACTGTATGACTAGTCTTGTGAATCTACACCTGGGTTTCATGTCGTATTACTGTGTCTATACTTATCTACGTACCTCATTGGCTTTATAAATTGTGCCCAGGAATTCACATGCAGTAAAATGAACCCCAAAGTCCCTAGAATCAAAGCATGCATTATACTTAGACATATCATTAAGAATCAATAGTATGTTTTCCCCCATCTCAATATAAATTCTGAACTTGCTGTTTACCTTTTAAATTTTAACAAGATAAACAAAAATGAGTACTATCTTAAGAGATTCTAAGTTCCTTGTCAAGAGTCTCAAATTTTGTTGTTTCCGAAAGCTTTAACTAGTCCTATCACGACCATCAAACTGAATTCTGCAGGACAAGTGGTACATGAGAATAAGATGAAATTAAATGGCCAGATCACTGTGTAAGCTTTTACCACAACTTAGACTCCTTCCCCATTTCAGGCACGCTCATATACTCAAGTTTTTCAAAGTGACCTTAAGAGATGTCTTGATCAAAAACCCAGCATAGAAAATTAAATGAGTTGGGCCTTCTTTAAGAGCCAAAGATGTGGACTGGGGAGTCTACAGACGACTGTCACTGATAACGCCATGGAAAAGAGTACATCACAATACCAGGAAAGCACCCCAGGGAAACTTCCAAGTCCTAGTATAATGTGCATGTGAAAGGAAGACCCTGTCACCTGTCAGTGACAGGAGCTATTCGTCTTGAGGTAAGGTGAGATGGCAACATTTCTTAGTAAAAGGAGAAAGTCAAGTAAGAACAATGTGGTAAAATTAAAGAAGAACATTGGAAAGCACTTAAAAACAACCAAACGATGTATATAGAGACAGGGTATGAAGACATACGGTACTGATAGTTTAGACCAAAAGGACTCAACTGTTAAGAGTTTGAAGATCTCCTTACTCAGAATCAAAGAAATCAGTAACAAAATCTGAATTCAAGATTCCCAGAGCTTTGTGGAGGGTGTGTGTGTGTGTGCAGAAATCTACAGATCATTCTTATAATTTTTGTAACTATCCCTTCCTGCCAAAAATTGAAATTTTATTGATAATTCGTTTTAAAATGAGGAGACTTAAAAATAACCAGTAATCATAGCACTGTATTAACTGTTAGAAAGCTGCATAACTTCAATACCATACCTATTTTACCATTTTTGCCAAATTAAAAGATACAAATCTTTTCAAAAAAGCATCTGAATATTTTACAGAAAAAAGACAAACACTAAAAGTTAAATTAAAATTCAATTAAAGATAGTGAAAAAGTAATGTCCAGTCTTACTCCTGAGTATCTAGACTCTGAGGCGAAAGATTATGTGTTGGGGGAATAAAATAAATGATATTTAAAATAATAGGGCTAAATAACAGGTCAGCATAATAATGCTTCTCAATTCTTCATCAGTAAAGGGAGGGAAAGAGAATTTCTAGCTCCATGGAAAATTCCATTTTCCATCTAAAAAAGAATGATCACACTGAAGATCTCAGCTACACTTATAAAACAAAACAAAAAGAGTAAACTAAAACCAAATTTTTAAGTAATCTAGAAAACTCTCTGGTGTTTCTGATTACAAACAAAAATGCTTATTTTGAATAGTGTACAACCAGAGCGAACAAGTATTACCATTGTTTCCTCGGATAAATGCATCTCCATATTTATTCTTCAGTTGTCCATTTACATACTCTTCTGTCTGCTCCAGGGCTATATTCATGTAGCCATCCAAGCAAGCCAGGACCCCTAGAGAAAAATTTAGTTAAAACTATACACAAAGTAAAAAATTACAGGGTTTATCTCAGAACTGACAATCTCTTTATTTATTCACCCTTAGATGAGTAACATAAAAATTCACACTGTAAACAAAACCCAATAGACGTATATACAAAACGAGCTTTTAGTCTGTGCCAATTTGAGGCAGGCTGGGAAATGCATAATGTGAAAGCAGTTACGCACCCAATACTACGGTACAAGCAACAAACTGTCACTTCTCTCTTGCAACTTTTAATGCCTTCAAAAAGTAACAGAATAAGAATATTCCAAGTGAAATGCCATTCTCTGGAAGCTTAAGACAAGAGTGGGCAATTACGCATGGACAAACGATCCTCAGTTTCAGTAGCATTTCTTACTTTAGTCACAAAGTGAAATACGGGTCTGGCAGATTTATTTCACTCTTTCACAACATCTAGTGTAGCAGATGAATGTACTGCAGGGTTAAGGGGAAGTCTCCACAATCTGTTAAAATAATAGAAGAGGAGACAGCAGGTGCTCCTGAAAGAACATCTCAAAGCTGTGACTCACAGCGAAGAGCAGCTTGAGAATACAGGGCAACATATTGCACTGTAACACATCTCATTCTGTTTTGTTACACAAGAATATCTTCAAATCAAAACTAATAGAGAAAAACATTCTGCAGAGCCTTCAAGGAAACACTTTTGAGTGAATCGCTTTAATTGTGTTAAGATGGTATAAATTTTACAAAATGGGACCAGATGATTTTTTTTCAAAAGATGAAAATCTATCAGCCTTTAAGTCATAGTTAAATCATTATTTTCTAGAGAAAAAAAAAGTAAAAAAAAATACTACAAATTCAATTCAATTAACTGATAGAGTCAATAGTTTCATTTAAAGTCTAAGCTTCATTAACATGCTCCTCACTCTCTGCCTCTGCCCCTATTATCCTCTAAACAAAAAACTTTCTTTTCAAAATGTGTGTTTGTGTAAGGAAAGCACATGACATTAACCTAACAAAATTCTGTGAGAAGCAGTAGACTTTCAAAGAACCAGAACGGAGCATGAACCAAAAAGGACAATTATTTCCTACCAAAAGAGAGCTTGAGATACAACTTCAGTTTGCTTTCCGCTGTACTGTCGTACACCAAAACCATAATCATAAATGAGCAAGAAACTTTAAAACATGATATACAAGTATGTATGAAAAGAGTAATTAAAATACAACATTCAACTTTTAATCTTATCTATTCTCATAGCAAAAGCTTTAAAAAGAAAACCCACCTGCCCAGGAGATTAGTTTTAATTCTACCCTTCTAGACAAAAAGTACTAAAAAAAATAAAAAATTAAGTCTTTTTCTCAAAGGTTACAGAGAAACTGCTGGAGCTATTAGTCTTTAACCACAAAATAAGGGCCTTCTTTTATTTCCCAAGGCTCTCTAGATAACATAACATTTTGCTCAAATAGCACTGAAAATACAAACACATGAAAGAAAAAAAACTTATGGTTACTATCCATGTGAAAGGCTGTTCCGCCCTATTAGTGAATAAAGAAAATATAAATAAAATACTATCAATTTTGCCAATTAGAATAGAAATTATCAGCAAAAGCCAACATCAGTGCTGATGAAGAATACAGATAATAAATCAATAAATCTAAAATGTAACAGAGTGCTACTTGGCATACACAGAAATCCTAGTTCTGAGTTTTCATTCAGAAGACATACTTGGGCAAGAGCTAACAATCTATGACAAAAAAGCAAGACTATTTATAACAACAACAGAAAGATAAACACCTAAGTGTACATTAATAGGAGACTGATTAAAAACAAAACTGTAGCTGGGCGTGGTGGCTCACGCCTGTAATCCCAGCACTCGGGAGGCAGAGGCAGGAGGACTGCTGAGTTCGAGGCTTGCCTGGTCTACATTGTGAGCTCGGGGCCAGCCTATAAGCAAGACCCTGTCTCAAAAAAAAAAAAAAAAAAAAAAAGAGATTAAATAATTCTTATGAAATGGAATTTGACACCACTCCTTCCATAAAGTTAATGTCAGAGCTTCTCAAGAGGTATTCTTTATAAGAACAGAAAGGCGTCTTTGGATACCTGATGTATTACATGATTTGTAAGTTCACACCGTAAACAGATACTGCCTAAACAGTTGTTTGTTAATCTTCTTGAACACATCTGTAAAAATGAATGGTGCTGGACACTATGTTCTTCAGTACTCAGTTATACTGAGGTGACTGGGAATCTCTGCCTGTTATCAGGGAGCTTAGGTATACAGCTAGGAAGTCAGAAGCACAAACTGCTATTGGCATTATTTTTCCTAGAAGAAATCATAATGACAGAAAAACAGATGAAAACAATGATCAATACTTTTTTGTCTGTTGGGTACAATTATAAGGTTAATGAAAATCAAAGTTATATTTACTTATTTTTTACACCAGTGAGGGTAAAACTTGAAAATATTACCTCGATAATCCACTCCCGAATTTAATTTGACCACAACTGGCCTTCCGATGATTTGCTTTAGGAAGTCACTAGGGGTTTGTTTCCGCAGACTCATTGTATCAGTCCTGATCAGAAATATGAAAGGGAGCAATAAATATAAAGACAAAAGTTAATTATTCCACAAAAATCTTTGAAGCCCTTAATGTCTTTATAGGAAATCAACTACGAAAGCTCAGTGACTATTAGTAGTCCACTAGTCCTGCGCGACAGCTCACACGTCGGTACTTGCTATGAAGCAGGCGCGAGGCTGAATGCTGCACACGTGTCATCTCACTCAGGCCCCACAGCCAGCGCTGCATTCGTGGCAGCTCCTCCCATCACTGCTGCTACCGGCTCACGTACAGTCAGCACATCACTTATGCCCACTGCATCTCCACCGTTTAATGCACACCTACTCTATTAAGATTTCTGTAGACACTTTCACATGTAATCTTTACAGGAAGTTGAAGCGCGGAGGGTATGACTATCCCCATTTTGCTGATGAAAATAAAGGCACAGAAAGAATAAACAATTTGCCTCCAAATGTGATGGAACATTTTGAGTTTAAATCAGTCTTACACATTACAAAGTATAGACAAACTTATGAACTAATGTCTAAATTATTATCTGAGAACAATTCCACACATATTAATTCACTTGAGCCTTGCTACCCTACCCTAGGTAGCAGGTACTGTTTTTATTGTCACTTTACAAACGAAGAAACAGACACAGAATGTTAAATATCCTGCCCATGGTTGCACAGCTAATAGGCATACAGTGTGCTATGCTGTTGGGCATAACTTTAAAGTCTTCTCGAAGTTCCTAGTGCACCAAAGATTTTGAATTACTCGATCATGATCATAGCAGATACATGCTCTAAATGATAGTCTCAAAATTCAAGAATAAAGGAGCATGAGAGAAATAGCATTACACATCCACATTAATCACACTGGACAAACCTGGCTTCACTCCATTCAAAACATTGTTATATGAGAACTGTATCTCTTAATTATTTTGGTAATTAAAAAAATTACTTAGCAAAAACAGTAAAACGAGTAAAGAAGTTAGTTTCAAGTTCAGCATCACTAATATTTAATAGCTAACACTTAAAAATTAGAACAGATACAATACTTTAAAGGCTCTCTCCAAGAACTGAAGTTGGCTTCTTGTTTTCAATCCAAATATTCATTAAACATTCTTTCATAAATATCACTGCTTATTTCACTCCAAGTGTTTCTTTTACTCAGTGATCTGAACTCAGGTGTACAGCTGTTTACACATGTTCTCAATAAGTCAATCTGTGCAGGTTCAATAGTCTGAGTAACCTGAAATGCCTAAGTTACTGTTTTTCTACTTGCCCAACAAATAAGTGCATATACACACTATGCAACAAAATTTTAGTATATGTGCTGCCGAAGCGAGCACATGCAACAAAATTTTAAAAAGTCACACAAAGGCTCTGCCCTTAGGAATTTAGAATCTAGAAGAATTATTTAAACTTTTGCTTAAGGGGCATGAGTAATTAAAGCAAGCATAATTTAAATATTTTTTTAAACCAAGAAAAGTCAGTATCTGAGTTAGAAAATGAAGATACAAATTTCAGAAACTGTAAGTTTCAGAAACCACTACCCACCCCCCTACCGCCCTGGGCTTGAAAGGTTTTTTAAAAATATGGCCAACTGACTATTTTGCTCAGTAAATTTTATTTTGGCTTTCCCACTGAATTGGCAGCATATTTTTTCTTAGCTCCATAGTTTCAATAACTAAAATTACAACTACTACTCATTCAAGACTCAGACCACACAGCAATTTTATTTATGCTTTTTTGAGTGCAAAAAGAAACATTACAAAGCAAACACTGTAACAGATTCAGTGCCTTTAGTAGTTTAATAAGAACAACAAATTTTCCCATTCATCTCTAAACTACCATTTATATCTTGCCCATGTGTTGTTTTGTAGCTGAATATTTCTAGAAAGACTATCAACTCTTAAGGTCTGATAAAGCCTCATTCATCTGAGTCTTGGGACCACTTCTGTCATAGATGTCAAACCCCCGCATGCCAGTTTCTTCAGCACAAATTGAGATAAGACTATCTGGTTAGCATTTAAAAAATACTAAAATGCATTATGCTGTGACAACCTAGTTCTTGTGAACCTAGTAACTGAAGGAATAATCATCAATAATTGCCTACTCCTAGAGTATCTATACTTTAGGAAAATAGAGTTAAAAGTTAATGATGGGGAAGAAAACAAACTTAAGACTATATCAGTTGTTTAACAGTATCTGTTACTTTAAAGATGTTATTACAATTCCAGACCTTTAAAAAAAAAAAAAAAGCTGACAGCCAGGTGGGGTGGCTCACACCTGTAATCCCAGGCATCAGGAGGCATAGGCAGGAGGATTGCTGAGTTCAAGGCTTGCCTGGGCTATAGTGAGCTCATGGCCAGCCTGAACTACAAAGCAAGACCCTGTCTCAAAACACAAAAACAAAAAACCTGCCAGTGTTCTTCTAGCCTGCCAGAGATAACACCTCGATTAAACCTCTACATTCCAATTAACATTAACCTCTTCCTGAGGCAATCAACACTTCAGACTTTCAAGGTACACCTACTAAGGGTCAGACATGCTGAAGACATGGCCTTGGGCCTTTGTGAATTTATACTCTGGAGGGGATAAATGCCCAGGAAATGAAGAATTTTACAATTCTCTATGTGACAGGATAGGATCATGAGATGTATCAAGAACAGTGCATAGAAAATCTTTTAGCCCAGTCATGGAAGATTGAAGGCGGATTTCAGCTGAAATAGCAGAAGTCTTAGCAAACACACTGGACTGAGTATTTGGGTTTGAAGGTAAAATCTATGACAGTCAGGATAAAGATATAGAAGGGAGCAGTCCATACCCACTTAGAGGGCCACAGGCTTGAGCTGGTCATTTTCCCAAAGGAGAGAACTGGGCCACTCGGGGATTCTATTTAGGGGGCTGGGTAGGACCCAGGAGTCCAGCAGCACAGTTGCAGGACATTCTTATACACTGGCAACTTTGGGAAATGATGTCGTTTGGGAATAGGAGGGTTTTAAGCAGACACTCACTTGAGGTCCACCTTCTGCTTCAGGCGGCAGAGTGGAGACAGACCACCCCACTTAGTTCTGGCATCATGTAGCTTGACATTTGGCTGCGTTTGATGCAATCTGTCACCATCCACTCTTTTTATATTCTTTTCTTTTCAAAAGGCATGTCTGTCTCCTCAAAAAACTAAGCTATATGAGGAAAGGATGGTCACAAGTTTCCCATTTGTCCTGCAGAATATCTACATTCTGGTAAGTCTCTTGAAAAAAAATTTTTAAACTTATTTGGAAAGAATATGGCTGCCTCAAATGCATTTTTCCATCACTCAGGAGAGCAGTGTCTTTTACATTAGTCTTCATTAGGCTTTCTTGGTACTCCCTGTTCCTTAATGACTTGCCTATAAATCCATTTTGTATGAGTAAATTGGTCTTGACACCACAATTTTTCCCATCACTTGGCTCAAGTAATTTTAAATTTTCACTTTTTTAAACTAGGTAAGGCAAAGGAACAGTTCTGACAATTTCTAAAGCAAGAGATAAGACTGTTGAACCCTAAACATAGAAAAAGGAAAAGACCTCCTTTCCATAGGGTCACCTTGGTAAAACTTCTCCCAGCAAAATTAAAGCCATAACCATCCTCTGTGACTCCTGTCCCTCCCTGACTCCCACTCAGGCTTCTTTTAAATGACCTATTTTCCTAAATGGCTATTAAGTCAAAGGCAGCATAAGTCCTGTCAGAAGCCACTGAGAGGTCTAGTATGAGAACATTCATAAACTGCCCTACAGATAACTTTTCTTTGTAATTGGGGGGGATAAAGTTTTGTTCATCCAATGATATCCCAGGCCATGACGGACTCACAAGCAGGTCAGTCACCCTGCGGGATAGAAAGGAGAGGCATCACCTGACCCCAAAGCTTAAGCCCTCTGAACGGCACATGCAGCTGGTCTTTTGGATTTGGGAGTGGTTGTGAAGACAACAAGGACAGCTCTTGTTGGACAGGCACAGCACGGTGGGAAAAACACCTAGTGACGCAGTACTATACATCAGCCTGCAAAATTTAATGGCCAAACTGAAAGAAATATATCTGATGTGATTTTGAGCTGTGCCATTAAGACATGAAAATCCTTATTTCTAGGCAATGTTTACTTGTAAATGTTTACCCTTGCTAGAGTGTTAATAGTTGAGGGTGAAATAAAGTTTGAAAAGCAAAAGTTTACAAGGAGACATAATATTAAAACTCAAGTAAATGCAGCACTGGACTACTCTGTCGCTGTCTGAAGGGGCATCACACAGTGAGAACAGCTCTCCAGACGGTTCTGCTCTGAGACAGTGCAGTGCTCTGGAATGCTTCACACCAATTTCTTCTCCTCAAGCAGGACGGCTACTCCTTTCCCTCCTTCCCAGGGCCAAGTGAGTCCCTTCACAGCACCTCTTCCCATCCTCAGTCATGGTCCTTTCTCAGGCTGTTTTGTCATTTTCCCTGTTTGCTGATCAGCCTCGAGTGCGGACCTGAAACCTCCCCAGGACAGGGAATGTCATGCTCATTTGGGACCACCCATACCTAGGCACACTGTTCAACTGTGTGGAAAGGCTACTCAAGGCTGGGGCCCAGAAAACTGTCCCATCCCCTCCCTGCCCCTGCCCATCCAAAGTGTGGGCACAGGCACTGCTATAGTATAATGCATGCACTTCAATAGTCACTAACCTTGTATTATCTCTAATAACAGAGGGAAAATAGAAACACTTCCAGGTTGTTCAAAACAGTGAGGCACCCAAGTCTACAGAGATGTTTATTAGCCTGCAGATTCTTACAGTCCACTCAAGCAAGGAGCACTGCACTTTACATTTTATAAAGTTCCCCAGAGCCACTGGTTCTCAAGTACAGGTAGTTTCTATGCCCACGCTCGGGAGCATCTGGAGATGTGCAGAGACATTCTACACCGTCATGACTGAAGAGATGGCGCTACTGCTATCTAGTGCAGAGATGAGGGATGCTGCTAGACATTCAACAACATGTGGAACAGCGCTCCACAACAAAGGATTATTTGGCCCAAAAATGTTGATTGAGAAATGTTGCTTTAAGCACTATTAAAAATAAAAAAAAAAACTGTTCTCTTGTCTTAAAGCAAGAAGGAGTTTTAAAGAACTCATCAAGGTATACCAAATGAAATGAGAACCAACACCTGTGTTCTAACTGATGACGGGATATAAATTAGTCAGCCCTCTATACACGTGGGTATTTTATGGATTCAGCAAAATGGAGCCAAAAATACTCAAAAATATTCCAGTAGATCTATCACAACTGTAGCTGTACTTAACATGCACAGACTTTCAGGCATTACTCCTTGAACATAGTGTTAGAAATGCCTAAATTATATGGGTGGGTGCACATGCATGGAATTATGTCACTTATTTAAGAAACTTCAGAACCCACAGATTTTAGCATCTGCAAGGGGTTCTGACACCAATTCCTCTCGGACACTGAGGGATGACTATATAACTCATTAGGAATATTTTATTTCAACCCAGAGATTCTGAGAACTACTGTCAAAATCTTGATGAGGTTGCCATTCTAACAAAGGGATTTCTAGTCCTGACATGAAAATGGTCAGATTCTCATTTTTCACTATCATAGTTTTCTCAGACAATTAAAATCTATTACTCAGTACAATTCTGAAAGGGGGAATAATCCAAGTAATATAAAGACCTTTCAAAAACTCTGCTATCTAGTAAGCCACAGTTCAGTGAGAGAACACCTATGCAGCAGATAAGGGTACTCACTTGGGAGGCAGGAAACCTGAGCTCTAATTCCGCTGCTACTTAACTGGTTGTGTGACTTGAGTAACTCATCATGTCACCTCTCATGGCCCCAGGTTGCTCATCTGCAAAATAAGGGAGTTACGCTAGATGACCACCGAAGTCTCTTTCTGCCCTAACATCCAGTTAGCCTATGCCAACTTCAGTAACACACACACACTCGCACCCCTCTGAAAACTGTGTACAGAATGCAAGCAAACAAGCAGAATTTCCATACATCACTATCAATAATAATAGTGAAGATGCTAATTTCGGAGAGGCACTGCTTTTACGAGTTTTACATGTTAGAAATGTATTAGGAGCTCCCACGTTTCTGGTCAAACAGGCAAAATCATACATGAATGATGTACACTACAACTTCTTGTAAGAACCACCTGGCAATGTGCCTGCAGACCTAAAAGCCTTACCAGATCACAGTATCTAATGGTTACACTTCTAAGACTCTAGTTCAAGGGAATAATCTGAAATACAGTTGCACTTATCCAAGTATTATCTAGGGTGCTAAATGAGGCAAAAACTCAAAAGCAAGCTAACTGTCATAGGTGGGCCTACACAATGATGAAAACACAGTCGACCAGAAGAAACAAAATTAGAAATACTTAGGCACAATTGTTAAACGGACATGGGAAACAGGTACTTTGCCAAAGTAGATGTAGCACATAAATCGGAAAAAAAGACTGTAGGTGGAAGGGTTTAGTAACTACAACATTCTTTATCAGTTTTCTACATTTTCAATTCTTCTACAACAATCATGTATCAATTATTTGGGACACATTACATTATTTCAATCAGCGTTATCTGCAAGATGTCTAATCTTAGACATCACAACCGCGCGCGCACACACACACACACACACACACACACACACACACAACCCTGCCAGATGAGAAATACACGACTTGACAACTCGGTAAGAAAGACTTGCTCTTAATTCCTAGGGTCAGGCCCAACCACCCCTACGGAGCAGAGGCCCACGATTTTCCTGCAGCCCTGCAAAGCAGATGAAGCACGCGCCTCGGTTCGGGTCTGTTTTCCCGCCAAAGCTCTGACTAGTGCTGGGGTTCCCCGCGGAACCTGCACCACCCGGAACGGTCCAGGAAGCACCTCCAAGGAGGCCGAGACCGGGCCGCTCCTCCAGCGCGGTCTAGGCGCGTCCCACACGGACGTCACGGGCAAGCCCGGCGCCGGGAGCGTGTGGCGCGGCTTCCCGCGCTGCCGTCCCGCGCTCCAGCCCGCGCACGCTAGGCCTCTTCCCGGGCCGGGCTGCAGCCGCCGCCGTCCGCCACGCTGAAACACTAGGGCAGCGGGCCTGAAACTGCTGGCGACCCCGCCCTTGGCCCGCGCGGCCGTCCGCTCACCTCGCGGCCTGGAACCACAACCCTGACTCCAGGCGCCCCACGATCCCGGCCTCCGGGACCGTCGCAAGAAAACCGAAACCACCCAGGCAGCGGCTCCTTCCTGCCTCAGCCAATCAGTGCTCTCCACGGCTACGGTAGCCCAGGAGGTCCGAAACTGTCGTAGCATCCCGGCGCGAGCAAACCCTAAACAAAATTTAGAAGGGATCTTTTGGGTAAGATTTCTTTACAGAAGTGCAAGGAATAACTTGAAGTCATAGGAAACTAGAATATACTATTAAAATAATGGACAATGAACATTCAGAAATGACTTGAAGAAAATAAAACAGCCTCAAATTTTAAAATCCACCTTTGGATCTTAAATATGTGAAGACTAAGTCACTGTTAACAAAATAGTGATCCAGTTAAAACCGAATTACAATGGCATAAATTGTGATTCAGGAAAAAGAACTCCTTCAAATCAGAAATGATTAATGATAATTGCTGCTGTGAGAACATGGTTTGAAAGTCTGTGTGAATTCTAAATATTCTTGGAGAGGGAAAAGAAAACGATTCCCTCCACACGAATCCTCATCAGCTTAAAATTTACACTTGAATTTTGTAAAATAAAACTATAAACTCAGTAATACTGTAATATCTTCAAACGATAGATTCTTTTTCTAAGACAAAAAAGTGAGTTCCCCGTCTGGTAAATGGCTCTTAGCTAAAGGCAAAAGAAATGAACTTCTGATTGACGTCGTGGAGTGAACAAACGGGTACGGTTTGGTAAAAAGAGACTTTCTTCTATAAAAGCTCAGTTTGGGTAAAAACCAAATAATTACAGATTTATTGAGAAGGCTGCGCTTGAAGTTCTCACAGTTAGAGAAATAAAAACTTTGGGTTATTTAAATTAAAGAAACTGCAAAGAACAGCCACAGAATAAAAGCCTGGCATTAAAGTCTTCATAAAAGATATAGAATAGTATCACATTATTAGTTGATTGTTTTAATCATTCAAAAAAATGAGTTTCTTGACTCATAGCTGGTTTCACTTTGCTACAGAGCCATGAGGGAGCCATTAAAGCTTGTTGGTGAGCAGGGAGAGATGAGTTTTCAGGGCCTGGGTCATCTGCTGAGCAGCTGCCACCTTTTCCAAGGGACATAGCTGTGTAAGAGCCCAACTACACAAATTTCTCGAGCCAACAAGCTTATAACAAATGTGATTTCAGAACAAAACAAAACAAAAAGTGGCCGTTCCCAGGAATCCCTCAGCAGTTTACAATTAGCTTGTACTAACTCATGAGGCAACTTTCCATATTTCACATATGGTTTTTTCCCCAGCATCTTTTATTATGTTACAAAGAAAGTGTATGCAAGACTTTTTCTGAATACTAGTTCAAGAACTTT
Source organism: Thryonomys swinderianus (assembly GCA_004025085.1). Taxonomy (NCBI): domain Eukaryota; kingdom Metazoa; phylum Chordata; class Mammalia; order Rodentia; family Thryonomyidae; genus Thryonomys; species Thryonomys swinderianus. Next base: position 64,085 of record PVIC010002373.1, read on the forward strand.
AAAACCCTGAACATACACCTTACTTTATTAAAGAAGCCTAAAGTCATAAGCATAGTCTGGCAAGGTTTGGTTTAGCTTGCATAGTTTAGTTGTTAGGATTGACAAACCTACCCTGACACTTTGTTATTATCACCAAAGTCCATAGTTTACATTAGGGTCCACTCTTGGTGTTGTGGATTCTGGGAAATGCATAATGACAGATACCACTATTACCATATCACACAGAACAGTTTCACTGCCCTAATGCCCTTCTATGCTCCACCTCTTCCGCTCCCAACCCAGAGTAACTACTCATGTTTTTATTGTCTCCATGGTTTTTCCACTTCCAGAATGTCATATAGTTGGTAATACATACATGTCACCACCCCACTGGATAGCTTCTTCACATTAGCTCTTTTCTTTAGTAAAATGAGTTTAAGAATCTTCCATGTCTTTTTATGGCTTGATAATTCATTTTTTGAAGTACTGAATAATATTCCATATAGATACACACCAAATTATTTGCCCATTCACTTACTGAAGGATATCTCTGTGGTTCCCAAGTTAGGGAAGCTACTATAAACAGGCATATGTGGAATTTTGTGTGGAGTTTAGTTTGGAACTCACTGGGGCCAATATTAAGGAGTATGATAGTTTCTGGATCAAATGGTAAGAGAATACATAGATTTGTTAGAAACTGCTGAACTGAATGTCCTTACAGTATGACTGTGTCATTTTGCATTCCCATCAGCAGTGAATGAGAGATCCTGTTGCTCCACATCCTCACCAGCATGAGATGTTTCTGGTGTTTTAATTTTGCCATTCTAATAGATGTGTAGTGGTATCTCATTGTTGCTTTGACTTGTGATTCCTTGATGACCTGTGATGTGAAATATTGTTTTATATGCTCATTCTAAATCTGTATGTCTTCTATGGTGAGATCCCTGCTTAGGTCTTTGGCCCATTTTTGAATCAGGTTGTTCTTTTCCTGCTGTTGAGTTATGGTTTGGGTAATAGTCCTTTTTTTGGTATATCTTTTATTTTCTCCCACTCTATGAGTTGTTATGTCACTCTCTTAAAGCTATCATTCTTAAAATGGGCAAATACTGATATAAAATTCCAAGATGAAGTCTTGTCATTTCATTGTTCTACATATAGTTCTTTATACCTGTGCTTTTGAATAGCTATGTCCCTAAGTATTAGATGTCCATAAAAGAAATATTACATCTGGCTTATTCTTTTTTTTTTTTTTGACAGGGTCTCACTTTGTAGTTCAGCCTGGCCTTGAGTTCTCTATGTAGCCCAGGCAACCTGGAACTCAGCAATCCTCCTGCCTCTGCCTCCCAAGTGCTGCGATTAAGGCGTGAACCACCATACTCAACACTGTGGTATGTGGTAATGATTACTGCTGGCTGTGAATCACCATGCCCAGTATTGTTGTATGTGGTTACTGGGGATTGAACCTGGGACCTTGAGCTTGCTAGGCAGGCAACAAAACCACTGAGCTAAATCCCTGGCCCTGGCTTATTCTTTTAAAATCTAACAATCCTATGAATAAGAGAATGACGATGATGATGATGAGGAGGAGGAGAATAGGGATGATGATAAATAAATATAAACATTGAATCAGATTGGCAACACTTTTCAAAGGAAACTTGAAGATTTTAATACCTAACGTTGGTGTTAAGCTTCTAAAACATTGACTGGTTTTGCTCAAGCATTGCATTAACTGGAATGAAATGCTGGCCTGGATCTAGATTGTTCCAAATGTCTTCAGATAATAAATTCATGTTGCTCTAGTTTGGGATACTTGAGGCCGTTGTTATTTACCATTCATATGAGATGTGAAATTATATGTTAAAGAAAATGGGAGAGACAATTCGTAGTTGTTTAATATCTTCTGAGATTGCATATTGGAATGGTCTTCCAGTATGGCTGTACCATTTTTACATTCCATTATGGACTGATGAGCAGATTTCCAGGAAAAATAATAAGTTTTTTGTCTTTACTCAAAGTAGGCCTAGATTCTACATCATTGGTACTTAGTTTCATATATAATATTTGAGATATTTAAATGCTCAGATATCATTGACCATCATTTTAGCACAACTTGAATTCCAAAAGAGATGAGCATAGGGCTTGAACCCTGTGAGTAAAAACTCCAAAATACTGAAGTGCTTTATGCTGTACCATGAACTCCAGGAACCTGTTAGCTGTAAAATTCAGTAAAATCGGCATGAAGCTGCCCTTGTATTTTAATCAAGATGAACTTGAAAGGTGAACATTATAAGTGAAAGAAATTATTTATAATTTGGTAATAAAAGTTTATGTCTAACACTCCAAATTTCATACATCTGCTATGTGCTGCCCTGAGATATAAAACAATTGAAGTTGCCTTTACATTTGGCCTTATATGAAAGGTCATAAATTAGAATGATAGCATACGTCCTCTTCCCTAGCTCACGAAATTTCCATATTAACATCTTCACCTCAAACATAAATGGTTACCCAGCTACAAAGAAAAGAGTTGTATTGGCCTTTATGAATTATAGTTTCTGTTGGAAATCTGTGATGTATAAGGCTGCTATTCAGCTCTCAGTGGAGTGTACCTATTTCAGTGAAGCTGATCCTACCACAGTGAAGCTAATTAAAACTGTACGGCCAAGTTAAATAAATAAAATACAATATATAAAATATCCAGATATATTTTAGGTATCAGCAAATAGTTTCCAAGGTATGCAATTCCTTTAACTCTTATAAATGCATTTTTATGTCTTCCAGGGATTTCTCTCTTCTGCTAGAATATCTCGACTGTTTATTTGAAATAAACTTGCTTTCATTTCTTAAAATGTATGTTTTCAATGTGGGTTTTAACTGATAATGTGAAAACTATGATTTTTTTACTACAGAAAAAAAAACCACGTAATTCACTTTATTAAGACATATAATAATGAAATTCATTCCAAGATATTGATGACTTGGACCAGTACTTTATGTTTAGACTTTCAAAAAAACATGTTTATAGCAAAAAACAGATGTCCTTAATTTTCTAGTATGAAATATCAAATCCATATGCTTTTGGGGTATAGGTTTCTTTCATCAGCCCATTAAAATACAATATAATATAAACTAGCAAGGTCAGGATTAAGAATAACTTTTGAATTTTGGAGGGATGCAAAAATTTAAGTGCAAATGCTAATTCTCAGTAACTTTTAGCATTGGAATCTGTCTTCCCTGATTCGAGACTAGTAAACATAATATGAAAATTTATGTAGCAATTTAAAAATTGCTAATATTTAGCATATCTTAGTGTATCGATGCTGCTATAACAAAATACCTTAAGCTAACCGATTTATTAACAGCAGAAATGCACTAACTAGTCAGTCTGGACACTGAATCCATGAAAAAGGCACTAGCAGATAAGGTACTTGATGAGAACTGGTTCTTTGGGTCATAAATGTCACCTCCCAATTTCACCCTCATGTGATGGAAAGGAGCAAGGGGAGTCCTTACAAAGGTACTACTCCTGTTCATGGAGGCAACCCCCTCATGATTTAGTCACTTCCTCATATCTTAATGTGGTCACACTGAGAATTAGGTTCTAGCATATGAGTTTGGGAGAATACTAATATTAAAATCATAGCATAGCACAAGTGCTTTCATCTCAATTTTGTTTTTCCTTAGAAGTTGGCTTTTCTTTTGATCTACTCTCGGGATAGATGTCTCTGCACTAAGAAGTACATATGCTGTCACTTAAGACTCAGGAATGAAGTCCATAATTGTCTCTTTTGTGACAAAACTTGAACTAATATATGGATACGTTTCTAACTTGGGCACACATAAAGAATGATTAGTTGTCTTGTAACATGACACTGTCCTGTTTTCATGTCAGCCCCCAGAACTGGAAGCCAGGGGTGGTGGTGCACACCTGTAATACCAGTTGCTCTGGAGACTGAGGCAAGAGGATCATTTGAGACACAGAGTTTCAGATCTCCCCATCTCAAAAGTAAAAGAATCGGGGAACTAAAACTATCTTTGTAAGTTATAACTAGAGGAAAGAATAGACCCATTTAACTTGAGCGTCTCCTCTGTAAACTCAACTGAGAATTGCAGCTGCCTTCTGTTGGAAGGTGAAGCACAATCTTCTGATTTGTGCTGAAAAGGTGGGACAGTTTGCAGAGGCTACAAAATGTACACCTCCTCATTAGCCAAGGACCAGGATGGGATTTAAATTTCTGGGTCTACTTTAATTACAGTAGGGGTGAGGTGTTGAGGATTGGCATAAGCATTTGCAAAATTAGGATCCATTCCAACATTATTTCCAAATTACAACATGTCTTCTGAAATTTTTATGCCTTCTCTCTGCTTAGCAAAGAAAAGATGCTCCCAAATGTAAATAGATGAATAAATGATTCCATCATTCATTAGTGCTAGAATAAGATCCTCTAAGGACCACAGATTTAATATATATTAAATGAGATATGAAAGAAAATGATATCCTTTGGTGTTGATTCTATAGGAATTAAAATCTAAGCACTTCTTGAACTTCATTCCCCTAAATCCTATCACACAACTGATTAATAAATATTTCTCTGTCATTGATTAAGTACCTGAGGCAGATGATTACAGCCCAGATCTGACTTTTTGCATCCAATCTTCCTTAGAAGCAGAAATCCCATACTGAGCATGGTAGCGTGCACTTGTAATCCCAGTGCTTGGGAGGCAGAGACAGGAGGATCTCCATGAGTTCCAGGCCAGCCTGATCTACACAATGAGACCCTGTCTCAAAACCAATCAATCAGTCAGTCTCAAAACCTTCAACAAAGCTTACTTTCACCTAACCAAACAAAGGAGACACTAGTTCACCTACAGCATACAAGTTAACTATTCATTACACATGAAGGAAAACTAGAGTCTTGTAGATGCTATCCTATCCCAAAGTAAAGAGGCCTTCTTAGAATTCATTGTGAGAGTAACTCAGTAGTTCTTATGCACATTCAGTACTCTAGAGAAGAAGGACTCAGCTATCAACAAGGTTATTTATCAAAATAGAAAAGAAGATGACTTTTGTTTTGTTGGGACATGTACAGATGCCTTAAAGAATAATGTTTCATCAATCTCCACTCAAGCAAAGAAACCCTTAGTTAAAGTCTGTATGTGGTCCTTTCTATTTTGTAAGTTCCTTCCTTCCTAAATGTTATAGTCTTTTTTATTTAAATGTCCCCTCATGTGCTCTTTGGTGGGGTTTCAGGTATGTGACTGGGTCATGGTGCATGAGTGGATTAGCCCACTGGTGAGTTTCTAGCTGAATGTGATGTGAAGTAAGGTCTGGTTGGAGAGATGGACCGCTTGGGGTGTGACCTAGGAAAGTCTATATCTCCCTCCTCCCTCGATCTGTTTCTCTGTGTCTTGCTCTCACGCTGTGAGCTTTTTCTCCTCTGCTGTGCTCTTCTGCCATGTTACCCTGCCTTGGTGCAAACTGACTGTGCACTGAAATCTCTACAATCTGTGAGCCATTGTAAACCTTTCCTCCTCGGCGTTGTGGCTGTTGGGCAGTGTGTCTCTGGGATGAGAAAGTAACTGAAACACTAAACCACTGGTACTTTCCCATAGCTCAAGAGTGCTTGGCCAAGTGTGAGGTCCTAAATTTTCACACAGACCTACATAAGATACCATGTAAGATGCAACTATAAAAAACTGTGGTGGGTGTATTTTCACCTTTTTACCACTTGCAAGAGCAATGCAAGTCCTAAAGCTGAATCCCAGCTTTCTACCACTGGGACAAAATACCTGATATAATCAACTCAAAAGAAGGAAAGATTTGTTTGGCTCAACATGGTCGCTGGCCTCATCATTTCAGGCCTATGGCTAGGCAGAACATCAAAGGAGGAAGTGCATGATAGAGCAAAGTTGCTCACCTCAGGGTGGACGGAAAGCATGAAGAAAGGAAGAAGCCAGAGTCCCAGCGTCCCTTGCAAGGACATGCCCCTAGTTATGTAATTTCCTTGCACTAGGCCCTACCTTCTAAAGGTTTCATCACCTCTCAACTGCACCATTACTTGGAGACCAAACCTTCAACGTATGAGCCTGTCAGGAAATTTAACTTTCAGACCATAACAGCTGTCTGATATCCTCTCAAGTCTCCCTTGCGAAAGTGCTCTTCCTCCCCCAGTCTCTTAGGTCATGACTCTGTGGCATTCTTACCCGCATCTCTCTCCCAGGGATGTTCCCATCTAACCAAGCTTTGGCTCAAAGCTCCCCACTTCTACCCTTCCTTGTTCCCCTCAGGTCATCCATGCATTCTTTATCTTTTCCTTAGCTTTTCCGCTAAAGGTTATAAATGCAAATACCTCACAAACTTATTTCTGATAAGGCAATAGTGGCGGATCCAATATGGTTTTTTCTCCGTGTACATGTTAGTAAGGTGGAATTTCTCAATAGCTTAAGACAATAAGTCTCTTGTAATGAAATGTTACCATCAATGACAATATTTATATATATGGCAGTCTCTCCACACAAACAGTCTTTACCAAATGATATAGTGTAACTTTGCTATTGTTAAGGCTGAAGGGTGGCTTGCATTAAACTCTGGTCATTTCCTCCAATAAGGCATAATGGCTTAAAACAGTGCAAATGGCCACCAGAATATGAAATGATGTTCAGCATCACTAATCACCAGGAAAATGCAAATCAAAACTACAATGAGAGAGCATCTCTTAAGATGGCCTTTATTTTAAAAAGACTAAGTATTGGTGAATATTTAGAGAAATCAGAACTCAAGTGCACTCTTGGTAAAATGGTACAGATGCTGTGGAAAACAATTGGGAATTTTTTTCAAGAAATTAAAACTAGATCTACTGTATGATCGAGGAATCTCACTTTGAGAATTTATTCAAAGTAACTAAAATCAAGGTCTCTCATGTATTTTCTCTTACATTCATTGCAACATTATTCACAATAGCTAGGATATACAATGAATCTAAATGTCCATCAGTGAATAAATGGAAGAGAAAAAAATGTTATATCTATATAATGGAATATGCCTGAGCTTTAAAAAGAAAGAAATTCTAGTATTTGCAGCAAGATACATGGACCACAGCCAACCATCAGTATTATGTCAAGTGAAATCAGCCAACCACAGCCAAGCATACAAATACTGCACAGTTCCACCGATGTGAGGTATCTGAAATAGTCCCACGGAAACAGAAATCAGAATGGTGATTGCCAGGAGTGGGGGCAGAAGAAAATGTAGAGTAGCTATTCAATAAAGTTTAAGTTGTGTAAGATAAAACGGTTCTAGAGATCTGCTGTATAACATTATGCATAATTAGCAATACTATTCCTGGTACTTCAGATTTGCTAAAAGGATAGTTTTGTGTGCATGTTTACTGCAATAAAGGATGATGGTAATAATAATAATAAACTTCTCAAAAAATAAAAAAAATAAACAGGGGATGCCATGGGTTATAGTTTAGTCAATTTGAGTGTTCCACATATTTATAAACCGAAGGACTTTCTACTATGCCTGAAAAGATCTCTACCACCCAGACAATCAGAATCATCACAGCTGTCATGAGGGCAAGGTCACAGGGGATGTGCCTGGTATGACTTCCAAGAGACCTGATCTGATTAACCATGGAGGTGACCTGTTTTATACCAATACTGTTAGTATTTTCTTATTTTACATTTTGGTGCTGAGAACTGTACCCAGAGCTCCACACATGCTAAACAGGTGCTCTGCACTGAGTTACACCCCAGCCCCTCTGTTAGTGCTTTTTTGTCATGCTTTGCACGCAGTTAGCTCTGTCCGTGAACTTGGATTTGGAAGGGCAGTGAGCGTTTCCGAAAGGATTTGTGTCCCTTACTGCTAACACACTTACACTTCACTGCTATTCCAACACATCCAAAGCTGGGTCAGAAAGTTATGATGGTCTGTTGAGGATGGATCAAGACCGAAGGCGAATATGAACATTTAATGGGACAGCTTTACCATTCTTAAGGCATAAAGCATGCCCTGAATGATATATGGTCATTCTCTTCCCTTTTTTTAAAGGGGACTTCTTTATATTTATTGCACCAGTATGGCATATTTTGTGTAAATAAATTGAGAGAATTACACATTTTAAAAATCTTCAAACTTGCCTTTCCTTTCACCATATCCAAGAAAACAGTGTGCAATGACAGTTTCCCGGCATTCGTCTTGCTTTCTGCCACTCTTCCTCTTGTTCAGCAGGATACACACTTGCATAATTTAATTTTCTTATTTAATTATAATCTGTGAAGATCTTTACATAACTGAGTATATGATAATCATGTTCATAGTGGCATAATACTTAACCTTCATTTAATACCTTCATTATTAAACAGCTACGTATTTTGGGTTCTATGCCATTAGTAACAACTAATGTATACAGATATGTATGTAAGTACATCTGTATGTGGCTATTCTATATCTATATATTATATACGCATGTGTACATGTACTATATACACACATATATACTTCTGTGTGTCTCTGTTTCTCATCTGAGTATTTTCTTAGATGAATTTCTTCAATATAGAATAACTATTCCCAGTAATATGCATATTTTAAAAGATACTTTGCTATAGGCTATGCCCTGAGAAAGCAGATTTATACCCCTTTCAGAATAAATAAGAGTATTCAAACATAGCAGTTTTTAAAAATAATCTGACTGGTTTGCCAATGCCTATTTGCTTTTCTGTTTTCATTTGTGCAGTATAAGCTCTTCTTAGGCAGGAAAATATCTAGCCACTATTGTATTCTCAGCACCTACCTAACTCTGAGTATTTCTAGTATTCATAACTTCATACATTTGTGTTAAGAGACACCGAGCTATATACACTTCAGAATATAAAGGAACTGGAATTCCCTTCCTAATATATAGCAAGCACTCCCTATTTTCCAGGTTCTGTTTAAGCCATTTTGTGAGTAAAATCTAACCACCAAACATACTCAGTGAATTTATAGTAATTATCATGACGAAGCTAGGAAAGAGTTGACTGAGGCTCAGAAAAGAAACTATTCAAGTTCGCTTGTCTAATATACTTCAGTTCTGGAATTTGAACCCAAACAGCTAATCTCCAGAATTCATGACTCCATAACACTCAGTGAAATAGTAATACTTTTACTATTCCTCAGTATCTGTAACTAAGACTTTGGAACAGGCCTGGATTTCCTGGCTCTGGATTTTCCCCAAGGTTGCAGTCAAATGGTACCCAGGGCTAAAATTCACAGTGGGTGTGTGCGCGTGGGGGCTGGCTGACCATTTCTCTTTGTGTGCTCATGGGGCCAATCAATATGATCTCTCTGCAAGGGCTACTTGTGCTTCCTGTGAGCATGGCAGCCCCTGATTGTCAGACAACTATATAGTCCACCAATTATAACGGTGGATGACTGTTGGAAGGAGCTTTCCAGCACAGAAGGTGTAAGTTTTTTGTGACCCAGCCTCAGAAACCACAGTGTCACTTCTACCATATTCGACTCAGCAAGAGTGTCACAAAGAACCCTCCAGCTTCACGGAAGCCATTGATCTCACCTCCCCACTGCAAAAGCAACCAAATCATGGGCCGGAGGGTTAGCTCAGTGGTTCCGGTGCCTGCCTCACAAGTGCAAGGTCCTGAGTTCGATCCCTGGGAACTACATAGAATGCTGGGCGTGAAGACATGCCCACCAACAATCAACACCGCATACCACAATGCCGAACGTGGTGGCTCATGCCTGTTATCCCAGCACTCGGGAGGCAGAGACAGGAGGATTGCTGAGTTCGCGGCGGCTTGCCTGGGCACCATAGTGAGCTCAGGGCCAGCCTGAACTACAAAGCAAGACCCTGTCTCAAAAGCAAAAAAAAAAAAAGCAACCAAATCACATTGTAAAATAACATGTGAGTGAGAGATCTTGCCTTCCACTTTGAAAAATACAGTCTGCTGGATAACTTAAAATTTCTTCGTTCCTTGAAACATGTTTTCTTTTCCTTTCTTTTTTTCTTTTTTGCGGTACCAGGAATCCAACTTGAGCCCTTCTGCTTCCAAGGTAGGTGCGGTACCACTTGAGCTAAATCCCCGGCCCAAAACATGTTTTAAAACTCACTTTTGCTATAGAGCTGATAATGTGTGTGCTGACTCATTCTTGTTTGTCAGCAAACCTCCCTTTTGATTGATAGAATATACTTATAAAATGACACATTGGTAGCATATATTCACAGGAGGGCGGTATAGTTTATAGCTCTGGAACAAAATGAACTGGCTAGCCTGTATGTAAATTGAGTCTGGGACCCTGGCCTCAGTAGTCAGGGTTTTCAAGTTACCTGTAGAATTCCAACATTTTCTCAGCTTCTGAATAATTATCCTTATTGCACAAATGGTTTATTTTTTTTCTCCCATACCAGAATTAGGGGTGATGTTGCTGACGGCAGCAGGGCGGTGGTTGCTCCGTGCGGCCAGTGACGCCCAGTCAAGTGCCTGCCTCCGGCAACAAGCCAGCAATAAAAAGCCGAGGGCCGAGGGGCAAAGGCCACTTGACCTGTCCGTGCAAGATGCCTGTGCGGTGGCCTGTCCCTTTTCAGCCGTGATTTTATTTAGTAACCAAGGCTGAGTTAGGAAGATGTTTGGAGGGCCAAGGAGTGCTTGCTGGAGGCTGCAATACTATTTCCTTTTTTGATTGTAGGTAAAACAACGTACAGGCCTCCAGAAGGGATCTGTTTGCAGTGATTAAGTCACTCCTTGTGGCCCCAGGAATGTTTCCTGCTGTTGGTTTGTTTGTTTTATAAAACTTGTCATTGGTTGCAAAGGAGTGGAATCACTGCATTTGTGGGTAGTAAGCCCATGGCCTGCCTGCTACCTGTCCCTGGTGGCCAGGAGGAGTCAGCAACTACTCCAGGCCCTGACTTACCACCTCTAGTGTCAGAGACTGGCTGGGCGTTGACCCATTTATGTGAATGTGTCACTATCATTTCGGATGAGGTATCAACCAACAATAACATGTGCTGTCCCTTCAGAGCACTGAGAGTCCGGCGAGACAAAAGCGCTCTTACCCAAAGCCAAACGCTGTGAAACCCCAGAGGCTGAGAATCTCCCTGTCCCCCAGGAGAAGGATCGTTAAGTCAGGAGTTCCCTTCAGTGCTGATTGGATCTGATACTTAGAATGATGATTTGATTTCATTTTAAATTGTGATTCCCGTGGTCCAGCTTCCCCTTAGGTAATTTTCCGGGTGATGGAGTCCAAACTGCCATTTCCCACCATCAGCTTCTATACACTGTCATTAGTTGTAAGTTGTTAACTTCTGTAACACGGTCTAAATTTCGTAAGGCAGAGAGGGCACCGGGCTTTCTCTGGAGAATATTCTGTTGAGAACGTAAAGCACTGCTTTGCCTCACTAGATAGCTGAGTGCCTCCAGTTCCTCAACTTGCAGCCTTGCCAAAGAGGGTTGAGGGGAAGTCGAGTCTGTCTCCTGTCCTAATTTTATTTCCATGTATTTGCAAATGTTGGCGACTAAGTTCACCTGGACTTCCTCCCATGCTTACGCACCCACATACAGCAGAGCAGGCCCTAGCACACGTGTCTGTGGTAGTGATGTACACACAGAGCAACTCAAGCAGAGCTACTGTAGAATGTCTGAGCCCAGCAGCCTCCAGAGAGGTGTGTATTTTTGCTCTTGATACTACTGGATAGTTGTTTGCATATCCAAGTCTTTCTGAACTTGTCTGAGTCTGACTTTTTATTTGGATTAACTCATTAATCTACTTGTGCCTTTCTAGCGAAAAGTCAAGTGGCCCAGACTTGCTGAATTACAGGTAAACCCCATTATACAATTATTCCTTGATTTCCCTTGGAATGTTATAATGGCAAGTTTACTGTCAAAGCAAGAGAGGAAGAATTGTGTCATTTCTATCCAGGTGACAGCACGATAAGTACAAAGATATTTATATTTTAGCCTTTCAGATGGATAAGTAGTTTATTCCCTGCTATGAAAAGTCACCCATTTGTCAGCTTTGAGAAGCTGAATTATCTGAGTCTTCACAAATCTATAGAGTAAGGTGACTACCAAACAGATGTGCTGCTTTTTTCTCCTTAATGGGATGCCCCAAGTAACCCTACATTGATTTTAGTGGTCATTACTGCAGAGAGAAATATTACTCCTTCACTAACTACCAAGACAAAATAAACTTCTGAAATGAACGTAAAGGTGGAATTGAGAATCACTAGTATGCTTCTCAGATGGATGGATGACCACTAGTACTTCCAAAATCCAAGTGTGTGAGACAGTGTCATTTAGGCCTTTGATTATGAAACCTGAAACTCTAACTACTCTGTCCTTGGCAAGGGCTCATTTCAAAGCCTGAAAATTCATCCAGATAATAGTTATATGATGCCTTAGTGGCTTTCGTCTTGCTTGCACACAATACCTGACACCCACAAGGTAAGGGAGAGAAGGTTTATTTTAGTTCAGTGTGTAGAGGTTTCAGTCCATAGGCAGCTGGCTCCGAGCTGGGGTGGCATGGCAGGGGAGGAGGTGCCATGATAGAGGAGGCTTGTTTGTAGCATGGCAGCAGGAAGCAGCCAGACTTCCTTCTTACCCTTTTTATTCCATTCACACTATGAGCCTATTGGTTGATGCTTCCCACACTCAGCATGGTCTTCCGTCTTCAGGAAATTCCATCATCCATACCCAGAAGTATGCTACACCAATCAGTTGACTAATACCATATCACACAGCCACTTCCCAAAAGCCCACCTCCCCAAAGGCCCCCACGAGTGCATAAGGCTTTGGGGGGGGCATAACATATGCCCTCAATAATGCTTCAGTTTTAAATGTGGTTAGAAACTGACCTCCTCCCATGAATAAGGCTCCTATACCTCACTTTACAGGCAGGTCAAACAAGTTCTTACAAGCAAGTGATTATTTAGTGGCGGTGTTAAGAAAAAATATGAAGAAAGAGCTTATACCCAACACAAGGGCTGCATCATTTGTGAATTGAAGGTGAGTTGTGGGTTAAGTATTCCTTTGCCACTTTTCAGACTGGACAAGTAAAATTGAAGGACTAAGATCACTGGATATGTGCAATGATTTACTAGAAGAGCAAGTGTGAAATGCACGCACTCATCAATCTTACCCCAGCTGTATTTCCTATCTGGGCTATGCCAGCCAGCTTTTTAAAGCCTGAATTTTAAAAACTTTAAAAAAAAGAGAGTGCTATCTTTTCCAAATTTGCTTATATAACACTCAGCTAAGAAAATGTATATTTATTTCCTAAAGTAATGTCATTACTAGAAGTCTACCTCCTTCCCTTTGACAGTAAAACAGAATGCTTATCTTCATATTTTCATAATGAAAACTCCCCAAGCTCCGGCTACTCTGGCAGATTTACAACCTTTGAGCAGGAGAACTGACAGGCGTTTTAATATGAAAGGAGATATGATGTCTTTAATGTACAGTGATGTCACTTATAACAAGGTAGAAGCTGGCTTCTGCAGTTGCAATCACCGTAACAAGTCAGACCCGGCTGCTGCAGAGGAGACCTTTTAACCCAGAGAAAGGTCACTAATAACACAGAAAAGCAGGAGCTCTGCAACTCAGGTGCAAGGGCACACCGTGAAGCAGGGGTAACCAGCCTACTGTGGAGGTGCATTTGCTACAAGAAGTTGAAGCTAGGACTGTCTAGACAGAGCTGACCTTGAAAAGGGAAAGGTAAGGCAGAGTACTGAAAGGGTAATGAAGATCCTCGGGGAGTGTTAAACCCACGCTGGATGGCCTGTTGACCGTCTCTCTCCCCTTATTCTACCCCCCTCCACCCCGAATAGGTCTCATAAGTTGAAAGCGATATTGACAGCCGCACCGTCATTAGGAGAAGGCTCGATTATTATGCCTGGAGAAATGACAGTAAGAAAATGCCAGATACTTGCCATCTTTTATTTGAAAATGAGGTCTTAAAGGTTTAGCATTTGGGGTAGAAAATATTGGTTCTGGTTTTGAAAAGAGCTTTAAATTCACAGGGGCTGTTATTCAAATGTCCTTGTCCTAAGCACCTACTTAAAATCTCAGTGCTCTTCAGACTGAGCGGGAAGGATTTGTATCAAAGGATCTGTGAACTGCTATGCGGCCCAAGTGCCTCCTACGTGAGAAAGGCTGCAAGGGCTTCCAAAGGTCGTCGCCGGATATCCCAGGAGCACCCTGCTCCTCATTAGACAGTGGGGCTGGGGCTGGCTTTCCCAGCAAATCTCTGGTCTGTAAAAACTGGGTAGGTTCTTGCAATTCAAACAAAGTTTGATTTGCTTAGCAAAACTTGTAGAAGTACAAGGGTTAACTTAACAACTTAGAAGGTTTTGCCAGCTCAGGGGATAGCCAAGCACTTAAAATTTGCCAACACGATTAAATGTACTTCTCTTTAATTAAATCTAGACACATTCAGCCATCTACACACTCAAAATTAAGTATCAAAGATTTATTGT
>PVIC010002374.1:0-78288 GCA_004025085.1 Thryonomys swinderianus
GCATTAATAGAAGATGAAAAATTGAATTTTACCATGTAAGTAAAAGAGCATAGCTTTTTTTCCTTTTTTTACAGTCTTGCAAGTGGTGTGTTAAGCATCTTGTAAAGGATCAGCTTAGTTAAAGATGAAATTATATATGGTAATGGTGATGTTGCTTCACAGCAGGCACTTTAACCTCTGGCTTCTGTGGAGATTGGGGGAAGACATAGAGGTGCAGAGGAAGCTGAGACAGCATTGCTGATACATACAAATCACTGTAAGAAACTATATATATTTATATATATATATATATATATTAGGCAGACTTGTGGATGCTTAAAAATGTTTCAAGTGACATAGATATTTTCCTTTTCAAATATGTAGATTATTCCTAAAAGAGAACTTTCACAGCAATTCTGCAAAATATAAAAAGCAGAACATTTTGCTTGGTGTTGGCATCATGCAAAAGCATTATATCAAATGGAAGATTACAGAGTCAGTGTTTACATAAGTATCTTCAGCTCTCCACTCTTTGAACCAAAATATCCTAAAATCTTTTCTTCAAAATAAGTAAATACACACATCTGCTGAATAATTTGCTATTTTTAGGCTACTCATCACTTACCATCCCTTCTGCCATGGTGATTTGTACATATCAGCAGTGCTGTCTCAGCTCCCTCTGCACCTCCACGCCTCTCCCAATCTCCATAGAAGCCAGAGGTTAAAGTACCTGTTGTGAATTGTATCACCACCATTACCATCACCCCAAACTGTTAAAACTTACACATGCTCACATCAAGAGAAAGACAGATAAAGACAGAAACTGACTCAATATCCATAGATTGGTGCTGAACAAGGGCAATTAGAACTCTTACAAATAACTCTTTCATATGGACATTATTCATCTAAGACAAGAACTCTCCAGAATAAAACCAAAAGAATAATAGATCTCAGAAATCCATTCACTTCCATTTTAGATAAATCCTTCAGGCTGTCTCTCAGAATCAGTTAGCTTTTAAAAATTAATGTAATAATTGCTTAAGAACATATTCTTGGGTTGAGATACTTTAAGTATACAAATTAATCTTTAATTTATGATAATAGAGTATTTTTAAGATTAAAAGTTGTGAGATATAATTCATACTGCATATAATTCATCTATGAAAGTAAACAATCCAATGATATTCAATACATTCATAGATATGTGAAACTAGCACCAGAGTAAATTTTTAAACATTTTCATCATCTCAAAAAAAAACAACCCTAATAATGTTTAGCTATTATTCCCCTCTCCTGAAACCTTTAATGCCCACCCCAAAATTCCCTCATTACTTCCTATCTCAAGATTTCCCCATTCAGCACTGCATGTGAACATAAGTGTAGAATACAATCTTTTGTAACTTCTTCCATTTAGTATAATGTGTTTTTAATATTTCCATGTTGTAGCATATATTAGTCCATACCTTTTTATTGACTGAATGGTAGTCCACTGTAAAGACAGGCTACATCTGGACAAGGTGACTGTCAGTTATGTATATGTAGGTTATTTGAGCTTTTTGCCTACCACAGATAGTGGCATTGTAAACATTCTTGTATGCATTTCTATGTGGACCTATGTTTTTCTTTCTCTTGAGTATATACATAACAGTAGAATTGCTGGTCATATACTAACTCTACATTTAATCATTTGATAAACTGCCAGACTGTACCAAAGTCTGCACCACTGGACACTCCTACATTCCTACTAGTGGAGAGAAGAGTTGTAATTACTCTACATTCTAATTAACACTTATAATCATTGCATTTTTTCAACTGAGGTCATCCTGGTAAGCATGAAGTAGCACTTCATTGCAGTTTTGATTTGTATTTCTCTGATAAGTAATGATCTCAAGCATATTTTCAGGTGCTTATTGGCCATTTATATATTCCCTGGAATGTCTATTTGCATTCTTTATCTATTTTAATTGAATTAATTGAATTAATTTTATACATAATTTTAATAGCTGAGTTTTCAGTTAACAAGTAATGAGAAATAGCACATAATATATGGGGAGAAGCTATTAAAGACAGGCATACCAGAAGGAAGAAAACCGTAAAAAGAAAACAAGCCCTCAAAAAGAAAAGCACTCACTGCCTGTCCTATAGAATGGTGGGTATAGTCTCACTGGGCCCTGACAGCTTCTCAATACTGTGATAATGAAGTTATTGAAGCTTAGTATGATTACTTTAAACCCTCTTTATAGGATCACATTAAATTCTATATGGTTTGTTTAAAAAGGCTAGGAGGTTCATAATACAATTTGGAGCTCTAGCAAGGCGAAATAACACTTGCTATCAATGGTGTGCTCTTAAATGTTTAACAACTAGCTCTCCAGAGGTGAAAGAGAAAGTCTGGCTTGTATTTCAAGCATAAGTGATTCAGGTACCAGTCATGTCAACCTGAATAAGAACTTCCTGATAACAATTTTCCCAAGCTAGAAGAAGCTGTTTTAGACACACCACAGTTTGATGTCCAACTGTTATGTTAGGTGTTGTATAAGCCACTACTTACAGCTTTTAGTTTGAGTGCTTTTGTCCCTCCGAAGCTCATGTTGAAACTTAATCCTCAATGCGACAGTATGAGGAGCTGTGACCTTTAGGAGGTGATTATGTCATTCTAGCTCCCCACTCATAAATAGATTGATGCTCTTATAAAGGCATCTGGAGAATACTCGCCAGTCCGGCTTTACCCTTCCATTTCTTCCACAGCATTTAAGGCATCATCTTAGAAGCAGAGCGGCCCTCACTAGATACCAAACCTGCCAGCACCTTTATCTTGAATTCCTGAACCTCAAGAATAGTAAGAAAATAAATTACCATTCTTTAAAAATTACTCAGTGTCACACATGTTGATATTGCAGCACAAAGACAGGCACACACATTACCTCACTTACTGCTCCCCAAGACCTCAAAGAAAAAATAAATGTATTTTTATTTAATTTACACAGAAGTAAACTGAGTTTCAGAAAGACTTTATAAACTTATCCAGGGACACACAGCTAAGAAGTGGCATGGTGTCTTTCCAAAGTCTGTGTTCTTTCTGGTCCGCCATATTGATCCCTTATCTTTAAAAGCATTTCAAAAAAACAACTTTTTTTCTTTTGAGACAGAGTCTCACTTTGTAGTTCAGACTGGCTCTGAGCTCATTATATAGCCCAGGCAAGCCTCAAACTCAGCAATCCTCTTGTCCTACCTCCCAAGTACTAGGATTACAGGTGTGAGCCACCACGCCCAGCCCTATGGTATGTGGTACCCGGGATCAAACTCAGGACCTTGCGTTTGTGAAGCAGACGCCAGAACCACTGAGCTAAATCCCTGGCCCACAACTTTTAAATTAGATTCAAAAGCACTGCTCAAGGAATGCTGTCCATTATTCCAAATTATACTCACTTGGAACCCCACAGGCCTTGCCCTCAGTGGGCAAGGGAGGTGTTAATATGTAGGTATTTAGAACAGAAACAGCTAATTGCAGCTTAGACAGAGAAAAATGAGCAGAGACCTGCTGAGAGATAAGGCCAAAGTCAAGCAGGAATTTGCAGACCAAGCTTCCCAGCACTCACCAGGAGTGTAGAGAATGGCTCTGAGTAATCCAGAGACGTCCCTTCCAGCTTGGAATTCAGCTGTGATTCCTGCCAAGACTAGCCTCTGCTCAGCATGGGCATGGGATGCTCACCACCAGAGTCCATGGGGACCCAGTTCAAGCATTCACTTATACAAAGTCAGCACTTCAATTCCCTCTTTCAAAGCTTCTGAACACAAGATACAAGACATTTCACTTCAGGGTATTGTATATGACAATATTCTCCCATATCCACACTGTACCTCAAAATACAAATGGGTCCTACTTCTACTTTTTGGAAGCTGAATGAAAATAATTTGGGAGTATTAGCAAAATTCTGTTCAAATAAAACCCCAAAATTCTTCACGCAGAAATTAATGATTGCTATACTTAAAATTCTGTAATTAGACAAAATGAATGGAAGGCATCACTTAAGCAATCAGTGGCAAGTTTCAACTTCTGCTTCCAGCCTGTATCAAAGAGGTGGGTTGATCTACCACAGGATAACACATTCATTCCCCTTGCCCTCCCTGGCACCCACTGTGGAATATCTTACTCCATTAGAGAAACTGCTATTGTGAGCTTGTTAGGTAAGTGGGATCTGTAATTCAGCAACCAAGCTTTGGAAATTATCCCTGTACCAGGCAAAGCTTAAACTTCACCAGGTATCCATGTCCAGGAAGCTTCACTAGTACAAAACACCTAAGAAGATATCAGTCAAGCCTTGAAATAGTCTCTGTTTAATTTATGGCAAGAACTATATTCTCTCAATATCTTTAAGAAACAGGGACCATTAATATACAATACTCTTCATTGTGTTTTTCTCTGCTCTAAATTAAAACCTGAATGAACTGGATTTTTAAAAGTGCACTTTTTTTAACCTTTCACCCAACAAAGAATACAATAAACAGTAGCTTCATTGAGAGATCATCAGTACAAAGTAGACTGCCTTGACACTTAATATCGTCATTATTATAGGCTTAATAATAGACATGTAGGAAAATAACAGAAGAGACAAGAAGGCAGTGATGGGAAAGTCTGGAGACCCTCCGACCTCCCCTTTCCATAATCTCTATCCTTGGTGCCCTGTGAACCCCCTCTGGAAGGACCATTAGGGCCAAGGCTGCTCTCTGGGGCATCCCAGCCTCCTAAGCAGACTCCTAAGTTGTTACTCTGTGCTCTCTGCAGCTACTCCACTTTCCTCATGCCCCAAGTTATAGGTTTGGCAGATGGAATCTCATGTCCCCGGGCCAGGCTTGGTTGTCAGAAAATACAACGAACAAGTCCTGTGAGACCATGAGGAAGAGTAAAGCAGAGGACTCCATTCCTTCCACTGTCTCCTCCAGGTACAAACTGCTGCCATTACCAGAGATGAGAGCTGCTCTTCCACAGACTCAGCCCAATAGCAGGGCCATGGACGAGGATCTCGGCTCAAACTATAAGAAAACATGACACCATGTCAAGCACCATCCTGGATCCCTGCGATGGGAATGGCTGAGGAGGAACAGGAGAGGTAAAATCACAGGGCCAGCTGTGGCCTTGTCACTCACTATACATGTTCCTTAAGCGTATACAGAGAGCCAAGCAGAAATCTCTCCTGTTTTCTACTCCTGCATTTGTGCAGATGAACCACCATCAACATTTGATGCACAACATCCAACAAATATGGATGGCTCGTAGAAAACAATCTTTTAGAATCCAAGCACCAGAAACACCAGTCTACACAACAGCCCTTGTCAAAACCAAGTTGCAGGGAATTGTGCAACCAATTTCACGTGGCTAGAAGCTTCTTTTGTTTGGCAGCCAGGTAAAACAGGACTGACTCCTTTAAACAATCTCCCTTCCCCTACATACCCTTCATACACAGAATTCCTTCTGAAGCCACTAAAAATCCCTTTCGCAGAACAGAGAGAGAACAATCCGTTTTGTTTTTTTAAATGAACCTATCTTCTCTCTGGCTCAAACTATCCTAGCAAGTTCCCTTTTCTTTCTCAGACATCTTCTCACAACTCCCACATTCCACGTTCCCAGGAAGGCTCTTTCTACAATGGGTCTCCTCTAAATCCAAATGGCTGGTGTCCAAAGGTGGTGCCAAAGAAATATTCAGCTCCCTGCCAGCAAAGCCTCAGCAATATGATTGACCTTTCCTTCCTCTGTGTTTTTTCTTCTTAATTGTCATGTCTACCCCAGCTAAGTGACAAACATAAGGTAGGCATTGCTTTTATCCTTATGTTTTCATAGTGCTTCAGATGATTACTCCACTCAATAAACTGAAAATCATTATTATACACAAATGCATATGCTAATGTGTGACCTGTAAGCTTGGATGGAAGAATGAATAAACAATTACTGGCAAACACCAGGGTATGGCATTTCATGAAGTCATCACAGAATCACTCGCAATTATCTCTATAAACCTAAGGTAAAGTGTCTATGGACTAAGAGAGAAAAATACGCTCTTGTGTTTAAAAAAGAGAAAAAGGAAAATTTAATAATCAGACTTAGCTCCCTTAACATTAAGGTCTAGAAATACATTGCAATATTACGCACACACACACACGCTAGCTAGCTAGCTAGCTAGCATGTAGAAAAAAATCAAGACAGTTTTTTATGTTTTTTAAAAATCTTATTTATCACATTAGTCCAATATTACTCCTCATAAACGTGACAAGTCTGATGAAAACAAAGTGGAAGACAAAGATATTAAATAGCTTTGACTATTGTGTAGATTTAAACCTTGTCTTGCTTGTTATTGGGCAATTTAAAAACTGCATCCTGAAATGATCTTCTCATCATGTGGATTCATAAGTGATTAAAAAACCTTTCCCAGTAAGTAATTATTAATGGTCCAGTGTCATCCCAGAGATGCATACCTCATGGAATTTCAAAGGCACTGGTCTTAACCTAGTGCTATTTTTAGTAGTGGCTTAGATGATGAGAGAGAATATGGTCATTAAATTCAGTGATGACATCAAACCGGGTGTGGTACATTCCACTTTGGAAAACTGGATAGAAGTGCAAATCTCTTGATAAGTTTGAGAAGTAGGCGGACATAAACAGATAGGTTCTGTCATGTAATTCACATGGGAAGAAAAACAAACCACACAATTGCAGGATTCATTCTGTGATATCATAAAGAAAACGATCTGGAGGTCATAGCCAACACTGGCTATTGATGTTCATGCTTTAGGTTTAAAAGCATGCTTGACTTCGTGGAAAAGAAACAGAGGGTCTTTCTTACATGCTCCATACCACTACAGTCTCTGCTGTATGCAAAACTCTGGCATCCGCAGGCTTGCATTTCAAAGTGGAATATGTAAAATTTAGGAACATTTTAAAAACAAATATATTATTGTTTTATTGATTACATATTGAGAAATAGCCATTAGAGAAACAACCAAAATCATAAACTATTTGGTCTGGAAAAGTTGAGGAAGAGATAAGTATTTTCAAGCCTAGAAAGAGAGAAAGATAATAGAGAATAAATTTAAATAATAGAAAAACCTCTTAACAAACAGTACACACACACACAGAGCTATAGAAAACTACAGTGTGTTGCAACTGAAATAACATGTCCTTTACTGAAGCTTCTTACAGTGGGTCAAATTTAGGAATAGTTTTATGTACAGACAGAAAAATTAGACTACACATGTGAGAATAAAATAAAAAAGTATTTGTGTTTTTTATATGATTTATCCTCCCTCATTTACAAAGGAAAACTGTAGAAAGTAAGGAAGGTAAACAAACCTCCAAAGTTTGGAACCTTCACATTTTCTGTGGGACCTGGTGACATCCCAAGCCTCGAGGCCAACAATTCCTCCCCATATCCAAGCACCGCATTGTTTGAACTTCAGCTAAGCTGTTTCCGGAGTGGTTTTCACAGGTAATGGTTAAGTTCTAAAGAAACTACGGTCACATCCTTGGCCACCTCTATGATGGCATCTAGCCGGACTCCCACACAATCCCCTTTGTTCATTCCCACCACTGGGCTTTAGTGCAAACCTTTGGGGCCTGACCTGGAATGTGTATTATATCCTTCCACCAACCTCCTAAGGACTTCTGGCCTTCAGGACCAAGGCCGGATGCAGTGTCACCTCTCACGTGGCTTGTCTAGCCTCTCTGGCTCACAGATTTCTCCTTCTCAGGAACTCAGGGCACTTGTTTACTGTCAGTTGCATTCCTTTGAAATACAGTCACACACAGCCTTGTGACATCTCAGGCAGTGTTGAGTCACCAATCAGCATTTACTGTGTGTCTGTATTACTCTCCCACCTAGGCCGTAAGCTCCGAGAAGGTGAAGATCATCTGTTAAACTGTTTTGTATCCTCCTGAAACATCTAATTCAGTAAATACTATGTTCATGGCAGGAGCTAAGTTAATACTTGCTTATCAAATAAATGAACTAATAAGAATGTTGTAAGTTAATTGAATCTTCAAAAAAAAAGTCATTTTCCACCTTGGAAAACTATTTCTGGAGAGATATTATTTCATAAGAAAGTAAGAAGCAATTGAGGGGAAATTTTATAAATTCTTACTTGGAAAAGTAGGTGTCAACAGTATAGGAGATCCAATAAAATAATCAAAACTCCTTTATACATAGTAATATTAAATAAAGAAGATACATTATAACAATTATATTTGCTGATATTTTTGTCTGACTAAAATGTTTATCAGCATATGCAATTATAAAAGCAAAAAACCAAAACCACTGCATGTGTGTATGTACATTTGACTCCAGTTGACTGTGTCTGATAAAATTTGAACTATTTTAAGATTAATATTTTATGTTCATCTGCTCCAGCTCACTGTGGCTAATCTTTCTGATAAGACTGCCAAAAGAGTGTCAGAAGTGGTGGCCATTTTGCAGTTATATCTTAGATTTTGAACCAAAACACTGATTCACTTTACAGAGATAAATATCCATTATCATTAGTATGAACCATGACTAGATGAACCTATGACCTAGAACCTAAAACCATTACATTCATAGCACCTTTTCAAAAAGATTCCAAAAAGAAGTTTCACTATTATAAGCACTATTGTTTGTTACCTAAATACTGCAGATGTTTGAAAATTAATAATAAGTCATTCATTATGGTGCACATTAGTTGAAAAGGTTGCCTGACATCCCTATACAAGTTGTTCTTCATTTGAGCAACACTTGGAGTGATTTTCCAGGAACCTATTGACCAGTGTAGTAACATCACATAGCCATTAAATTTCCAAAATAATTTATAATGTCCATAGTTATTTTAAAAACAAATGGAGTAGGTTGGACTAGAGAAATAAATTTTGGTATAAACTGTAGGTTTCAGAATCAATCAAAAAAAGAAAAAATTCCTACTAGAATTTACACTGCTCACCCAATTTTAAACACCTAAGGTTGCAACAAAAACCTGTCTCTGTGACAAATCTTTTGTGATTTTCACTAAGAGTTGGCTACCAGCCCTCATCGTTCTCTCATATATGTTGGCTTCACTGTCATGGGGAAAATCCAAATATTTGACTCTCCTTAGGACAGTGAGTCTGGCAGTTAGTTGAATACAATGAGACATTTGCATGAACCCAGAGAAACTAGATAGCAGAACGGAAGGGAGTGCCAAAGGCCTGAGAAGATGAAACATTCATGAGTTACAGTAATCCTAAAAATTTTCACAGTGTTTTGCTTAGTGGCACATCACCTACCCAAAATGTTCAGAAAAGGTCATAGTCTTGAGTCCTCAAGAGATATGTAGTAAATTCAAGCGCAAAGAAGTAAGAAAGCTTTTAGACACAGATGCAGCTTAACCTAGGATAGTGTTGCTTCCTAGAAAACCCATAAAAAAATGGAAAATTCTGTAAGTTAAAAATGGATTTGCTACATCCAATCTGCTGAAGATCCAAGCTGTGCAACAAGGACACAGTACAGTGAAGGCTGCTTATCTTCATGATCTGATGACTGGCTGGAAACTGACTATTCCCAAGGCCCAGCATCTTGAGAGTATGTGAGTGTTATCACATATTCCTTGCTGGGGAAAAGTACAGTTTCTGCCCTATGCGTATTGCTTCATACCATCATGAAGTCAAAAACTTAAAGTCAAACCATCCTAAATTAGTGATCATCTGTACATTCTGCCATGGTCAGACAGATGCAGGTCAATTGAGAAATGAGTAATAAATAAGAAACAAATTTCAGAGGTTTACATATTTGAGCTCTGCTCTTAGCTCTCTTCCTAGCTAGGTGCCTCTCTCAGTTTTAGTTTCTTCATCCAAAACTAATGTCTCTTAGGCTGACAAGAGGTCTAAACAAAAGAATTGTATAATGTTTACCATGACACCTAGGACACATTAATCTCTCTACTTATTGTGCCTTGTGGGGTGACCATGCTATTTGGGGTAAAGTAGTTCATAAGTATACAGGACAGCCAGGATAACCTGCTCTGGAACCTCTCCACTGAGTCAAGGCCATGACAGAGAACATTACTAAGCGGAACATCATTGACCAGTCTAGATAAACAGAACATGGGCTCGACCAGAGGTTATCTTTCTTCATTTTCTCAGCGCCCTGCGCTCAGGCCTGAGCATGGTGACTGATATCCAACTTAATAAACTGAACAAAAGAACAAGGTAATGCATGGGGCAGGAGTAGAAACAACACCCAGAAGAATCCAAAGGACTGCCATAAAAGCAACTACAAATTAAAATTCTGGGACTTTCTTTTAAAGCCAACAATTATTCTTTTTGAATGCATAATCATGACATGTTTACTTTATCTCTCTCCTAGTCTCTTCATCATTTGGCCTGTGAACTCTAAAGACTTTAACCAGATGCAATTTGTGACACAAATTGCTAAGTAATGTTTTGTTTCTTTTTTATTTAACATTTGTCAAAAGGCCTGAGTGTGACATCCACAATGCCAAATATCAGAGATTGTGATCAATTTCAGTAAGTTCTTTCCCTCATCTAACAGGAATATTCCATAGGATAGGAGAAATCATTGGTCAGAAGGAGGCAATGGACAAGCCTGTCATACCTTTGTGGGCCTGCTGAAACTTTTAAACTGTTTTCACTGATTCTCTATGTGAACAGGGTTGTTTGCCGATCATGGTTTGAAGGGAGAAAGAGATGGTATGGGGTTTTTTTCCCCCAGGGAGGCAGAGGGAATAAGTGAGTATATGCATGTGATTCTTAAGTTTTCATTTAATGTCCATGAAAGTTACAAAAGAAAAGACTATGGAGTGTTTCATGCCATCTGTAGGGAGAGGGGTTCCTCCTCCTTTCACCCTACTTCAAGCACTTTTTCAAGTGATGGGGATTTATGAAGGCTGGCTGAAATTAAGCCAAGAAGATACTGAAAATAACAATGAAATAAGGAGAAATTTAACTTTGTTCTCTTCTTGGGTCACATGTGAACACAGAATTTTCCCCAAATTCCCAAAATATTTCATGTGGGATTGACATTCCTCAAAAATATTCAATCCCGGGAAGGAATAAATATGATACAGAAAGAAAATAAAAGAGCATGTATAAGGGGGGAGGAGGGGGGAGTGGGTAGGGATATGGGTAAAAAAAAAAATATTCAATCCTGGGCAATCCCTCAAAACTGTTTCAGAGCCAGAATGGTAGTGAGCAAATTATATGTCCAGGAACTATTTTTTTAAATGATGCCATTAATCTTAAAACATGTTGTTATGTTTCAAATAAAATCATAATTTGATATTAGTATCAGATGTATTCATTTCAATAAACAACACAATTCCAAAGCTACCAGCTTTAAATGAACATTAGAAGAACATTAAAGGAAGATATTTCAAAAAGAGTTTAGTGAATTTGTCACCAACAAATTACGGCACTTTCAAATGTATGCTAAATTGAATTGACATTTGTTAAAGTAGTAGAGGGTGACTGGAAATCAAAGATGAGTAAGATACAGCTATTGCCCCCTGAACCTCCAAGAAGTCCCAACTATGTAAGGCAGGGAAGCAAGCAAGTGGCATAGTACAAGATAGTGTGTCCTTATAGTGGGAAGGCATCCCACAGGAGCTCCTAACCCAATCTGGGAATATGAAAGAGGAAGCTCATCTGAAGACCTATGCACTTGAGACTCCTGAAAGACAAAGGAGAATTTTCCACATGGACATGACAGAGAGATAGAAATGACAGAGACTGTTCTAGAACTCAAGGCAATTTGAGGAGACTATGTGGAAGATTTACATTAACTGGGTACTGGAGAAAAAAGGTTGAGAAAAGATAAAACTAGAAAGTAAGTAAAGCTAAGACTTTGAAAGTCTTGGGTTACCCCAAACGGTAGTTTAAGCATTTTATACTATAGTGATTGCCAAGAGGAATCTCAGTTTGTACCTGTGCTCCCAACATAATAATTCCCCATGTCCCCTGGTACTCTTGTAAGTGTCCCAGATTAAGTTTCATGGTTTTCCTAGTGATTGGAAGCCAGTGGGCCTAGGGGTACAAGTACAAATCAACCTAATTTCTTCCCTCACAGAGTTCACAGGAATGAAAGAAGCAGACACAGAAAGAGCTAATTGTAATAGAAATTCAAAAGCAATACATGCTATGATACAATAGTAAATATTCCCAGAGGTTATGGTATCTAAGCACAACTTCAGAAAATGACTGGGGATTGAAGACGGATGCGAGACTATATAGGTACAAGAGGCCATGCTCTGTGGTAAAAAGGCAACAGTCCAAGGTCACTATATGGGAGAGAACTTCCCTGGCTTTGGTGGCAGTTGAAGATGAAAAGTTAGCCTTGTAGACAAGTTGTCAAGGATCCCAGATATCACATCAAGGAATGTGGAGCTGACAGTCAGCAATGAGGAAAATGCAAAGCTTTCTAATCAGAGGACTTGTAGGGCCCAATCTAGCTTTTGAACCGACAGCTCCAGCCTCTCCGTGGAGGCTGAAGTAGGGTGAGGAGATAATAGCAGCACTTCAGACAAGATGGAATAGAATTTAGTGCTACAGATGTCAGGGATTAATTACTATGATCTATGAAATTTCATGGCTGGGACACTGCAAGGTCCCAAATGAAGAAAAGAGTAGTCTTGTCTGTGAAGGCTGATAAGCGAGAAAAGGAAAGATATTTACTAGAAACATGTGGCAGCCAAAATAGAGGAAGTACTACAAAGAATTTGATTAGTTTACTACCTGAAAGGTTATGGCAATGTTTACAAGGTATAAATTTCATAATCAATCATAAGGCCAAATGAATCCATGGAAAGGCTCATGACAGAGCCAGAACTGTTAATGAAGGACCTTTTGCCTTCTCTGACAGGATGAAATCATTTATAATAATGGTGTATTCCAAAGCAAGTCTGTAAAAAATCTGACAAATTGGGGGTTTAGAATTTATTTCAATAAACTAGTCTGCTGGCAGTTTTCATAATCAAAATATGCTGCCCAGAAGCCATAAAAAAGAGGAGAGGAAAACTCATTTGTCCCTTTTGCTCTCTTAACTGTTATTTTTCCTTTTCTATTTGTTGGAAGAAACTAACAGTGAAAAGAATTTAAATTCAATAAACTACATTAAATCTAATCATCAATGCACAGCAGATAAAGAACCAGGTCACTCTTATATCAAATTGTCAATGGAAATGTTTAGAAATACGTTCAATAGGAAAGCCATATTTGCCCAATCATAAGATAATTACCACATCTTTTTGAAAAGAGGATTGTGAGATTAGAAAGTTTGGGGCTAATACAAGTCATCCTTCATAATATAAATATGGGAAGTCCATTAACTAAGATAGAAACTTCCTCATATTATAGCATCAATATTTTTCCCAAGATCCCAACCTTTGAGAAATTTCTTCCATCAAAGAAGCAGCATTAAGTAAAACAATAATTTATTTTTGCATGGTTTTATTTACCAGACACAGACCTCTACCAGTCAATATTTCTGACCATTAGGAGAGAATTTCTGTTGCCACACCAAGCTGATATGATATGAGGCAACAGCAAAGAAATGTGACATTTTATTTAGCCTGTAGGGACTTACCACAGGAAAATATAAAGGTCTCTGTTAACTTTTTTGAAATCTTGAAAATAGCTCAAGGAGCCCACTATAATCTTCAAGGACCCTGAGGGATGTAGAAACATTATGCAGGAAACTTTTCCACTTGAGAACAGACAAAAATCTATTAAGAAAAGCAGATTTTATTCAGAGTACATTCCTCCAACTCTTGTCCTTTCATTCTTGCTTTCATTCCACTTGATAAAAATTGGTTGAACACCAACTAGTTAAACAGTAGTCAGTAAAGGAGACATTGGTGATACAAAGACAATTTCTTGCTCCAAAAAGCTCATAGCCTAGTCAGGAAAATGAAGATGTAAAGGAGCCTCACCCAATCAATCTAAGAAGGGATGGACTGAACACAGTCACTGCACTGTGTGACTATTTCTTAACTTTGCTTTGGGAAGCCTGGCTAGATTTCCAGAGAAGTTGAAATGATAGCAGAAAAGGAACCAGTCAGTTGAAAGTATGGGATAAGACTTTCCCATCATGAGAGACAACGAATATGATGTTCAGAACAGCTAGCCTTCAATAGGAGAAGCAATACAGCCCAGTGGTTAAACACATAGACTGTGAAGTCAGACCACCTGACAGGGACTCAAACCCTGCCAGCTGGGAATAGGGTTATTTAGCCTCTCTAAACCTCCATTTCCCAACCTATCCAATGAAGATAATAACAGCTTCTATCTCTTCCAGTTAAGAAAACCAGAGCAATTTTGTATACTTGGTCCTCTGCTCCATGCTCAATCACCAGTGCTTGAAGCTGATGAATTCAAATATGCCCACTGCGGGACAGTAAAGCTGGATGGGGTGGCAGAAGCAGGGCATGAAAGATTTCTCTGCCATGCTACAGAGGCAGTACTACCTTCTACGGATGCTTGAAGAATTTTAAGCTAAGAGTAGGAAATAACATGATAGGATTTTGAGATTAGAAAGATCATTTTGGCTATATTTCCTAGGACAATTGTAGAAGAAGGCTTGAAGGCATGAAACAAGCTTGGGGTCACTCAATGACAACAATCCTAATTATGACTGCCAAGGTGGATCTGCTAAGGGAAGAAAACTATTAGCTTCATTGTGGACCAGGTCCACAATATTCTGTGAACATTACTCTTTCTGAAGTGTCTGTTTTTCTCCTTAGAATAACAAAGCATTTTTTGAATTAGCATAGCAACCAGTGTGCAAATTTTGTTGTCAGCTCAGCACTGGAGAATGAAAGTCCTTTCTAAAGAGTTCCACACCTGTAAAAAAAGCCTTTTGACTTACATGTGATGACTTAACTAATGGGATAAATAAACCCTCTTTGATATGCAGAAGTGGCTTAGAAGGAGCCTCCAGGAAGCCGTATTTGATATGCACACACATCTTGAAAAAATAGTTTCCTTTCCCCAGTCCCCCAGGGAGATGAGTGGAAGACTTATTTGAGGTTGCTCAGAACACCAGCTGAGCCATCTTCAAGCCTGGTCTTCACCCCCGCTGCTTGTCTCTCAAAAGAGCACCTATTGGGAACCTGTCTTTTGCCAAAATTCTCCACTTCAGGCAAACACACATTTCCCAAGGAGGTGGGGAGTTTGAGAGCTATAGGCCAAAAAAAGGAGACACCAAAGCTAGAGAAGCCTGAGGGGGTGGTGTGAAAGGAATTCTGCTCCTCTAGGAATATCTAGTATCTGCCCTCTTCTTCCTCTAAAAAGTGACAGTAATAATAAGGATGAAGATGAAGATAAAGATAGAGAGAGACAGACAGAGGTAGGTAGATGGTTGATTAGATAGATAGATAGATAGATAGATAGATAGATAGATAGATAGATAGATAGATAGATAGATAGAAGGCCATCTAATAGCTTTAAATAAAAGTTCTGAGCAAGAAGATGGGGAAAGGAGAGAGTATTTAAAGAGGGAAGAAGTCCCTTAAAGCCCAAAGCAAAGTGTGACATTTTAAGGTAGTTTTCCCCAACTGTTTTCTTCATAGCTCATTAATAGATGAGGCTCTAGCCCATTCTGAATACCACCCAGATGTGATAACTTGGTGTTGGTCTCATCTTTCTGGTATTTGTAAAGACAGCTGCCTTCAGTCCAGGGAGTTAAAAGTAACACAGGGAACTGCAGTCAAATGCAAGTTCAAGGTACAAGGTCTTGCAAGCAACCAAAGCTACTGGATAGAGATATGTGTATCTCCCCAACCCCCAACTCCCTCTACCTTCCTCCAAAAGTCCTTCTGAAAATCAGTGCAAGAAAAAACTTTAAAGGGTTAAATTTAGAGAACCTGGACAACTTTTGTCTCCTTTTTAAATATTATTTTCTGTTTGCTATGAAAGTTATGTTCCTGCAATGGAACAAAGTCTCACTCTTCCCTAATGTGTTTGCATCAGTCACTTTTCTCACAATCGCAGAAAATGTATTAGAAGCCAGTCATAAACTTATTTATGCTATTATAATACACTCTCCCCTCTATACTCCTGGAAACTTTATTAAAAACTTACTGTGTCTCACACACACATGCACACATGCACACACACAAATAAATCAGACCCTTATATAATGCTAGAGGTACAAAGAATCTTATAGACAGAAGTGTCCTGAAAGAACACATGTGCAGGAATGCTGCTGAATAGCTCTTATTTACAGGAGAAATTTGGAAGAAAAATAATTTAAAATAGTCTAAGGGTGGAAAGAAAGAAAGAGAAAATTTGAGTCCAAAAGTGAGGATTCTTATCTGTAGTTTTGATTTTTGAGACTGTAATAAAAACCAAAAACAGAGAGAAAGATAAATATTTTGATAAATCAGATGTAGTAAAATGGGTAACAGTGATTTGCTTGATTGTAACTTCTTAAGTAGATATTAGTGGTTGACATTTCAGTATAAAATACTGTGAAAATCTTACTCCCATGGAAAGATTCTATATGTTCTCTGGGTGTGAAGACCTGCATGTGTGTTTCACATAAAATAGAAGAAACCAATATGGAACCTCTTCTCCAGAATTTTTCCACCCAAAATGTGGCAGGACAGGAAAAAAAAGACTTCCATTTAAAAACAAAATTGTACTGAGACTCTGTGTGAACAATATCATAAAAGGAAGTAATTAAAGGCCTTCAAGGAAAAACTTTCTTTGATCAACCTGTCAAAACTTTGTGTCAAATTCCATCAACATCCAGAACAGAAAAAAATGTATCCCTCTGCTAGTGCTGTCTGTCAAAAACACATCTGTAATGGATACACAAAAACAAATTAGCTTTTTCTTAAATTATTCTCTAGTATTCACTAACTTACATCATTTATGTCCCTTTTAGGATAATGACAACGAAAGCCATGCAATGCCAGATGTTTCTCCTTTGCCTTGGCTACCAGGAAGCTCTGAGAACATTTGCATCTACTGCCCACCAGGACTGGGGAAGCCATTATCCTTTGTTCCTCCTCTTTTGTGGTTTATCTTTTGACATTTTATTCTGTATCAAGGCTCTTCTGTCTTACTACAATATATCTTTCAAGAAGCTTATTTGAGTGTTTCCCCCCTTTATTTAAAATCATGTTCATTATTATGTCGTTCTAAAAAAAAAAATTAAAAAGGAGGCTGCCAGAGATTTAGCTCAGTGGTTCCAGTGCCTGCCTTGCAAGGGCAAGGCCCTGAGTTCGATCCCTGTAACCACATACAATGCTGGGCGTGGTGACTCACATCCACCAACCATCAATACCACATACCACAGTGCCAGGCATGGTGGCTCACGCCTGTAATCCCAGCACTCGGGAGGCAGAGGCAGGAGGATTGCTGAATTCAAGGCTTGCCTGGGCTACATAGTGAGTTCAGGGCCAGCCTGAACTACAAAGTGAGACCCTGTCTCAAAAAAAAATAAAAATAAAAAAAGGAAAAAAGGAAAGACAAAAGCAACTGGGACCAGTTTCTCTGTATCATTGCTTGGCAAAACTTAACCTGGGTCTGGAGCTACATTCTACGACCACTGCTTTTGTTCTTTTTTCTGCTTTTTATTGTGGTTGTTCTGTTTTGTTTTTAAGACAGAAAAACGGAGAGCAGGTTAACCTTGAACTTGCTATGTAGCCCAATCTAGCTTCAAAATGGAAATCCTACTGCCTCAGCTTCCTGAATGCTAGCATTTTAAGTATATGCCACTGACAGAAGGTAGCAAGTAATCCAAAAAAGGGAAAATATAATTCCTAAACTCCCAGATATCCAAAATGAAAGTTTGCATTCTCTAAAACTGAAGAACAACAAAGGTTAAGAGTAGGAAAATTTTATTGAGAAAGAAAGCTTCTGCCTAAGAGGGACAGAAGGGGGACCTGAAAGTGGGGTGTCCCATGCACCTAGTTTCCCAGAAGGTTTTTATGGAATAAAGCCATGAGGAAAGTTAGATTCAAGGTGGGACAAGACTATAGTCAACCAGTAGCATTACAAGTACAGTCACTTAGGTAATATGGATTAAATGGAGATCCAGTGGGAAAGTAAGCCCCAGAGTAAGTATACAAGGATATTTAGTCAGGGATCTTTCCTGGGAGGGGTGGGTTAAGAACTTGACCCCTCCTCCTATGAATGATACCTACTTAAATATCAATCACTGCTATTTATCCTACCTGGGTGTCATAGTTTTTCTCCTTTTGTAATGTTGGCCTTCGGTTAATGTCTCTTGATTTTTCCCAGTGTTGGCTCCATGACTGTCCTCCATGTTGGCTCCTTGGGTCTCCTCCAGGAGGTTTTTTCAAGGCCATCCCTATCTAACTGCCTACAAGATACTTAGCTTGCATACCTATAACACCACTACCCCTACTGTCTTTTAAAAGCAATTAGCCATGATAGAAAACCTTTTAACTTTGAAGCCAGGTAGATTTTATGTGACACCCCAGCTCTGCCATTTGGGAGCTGAGTGACTCCACTTAAATCATCTAAGCTCCCTGGATCCCAGGTAATAATACTGTGTCTTTGCAGCAGAGCTGAGGTCGAGATTTAATGTGATGATGTGTAGGAAAACAAATGGCATACTATACAGAACACATAAGTGTGGTGTCTCTAGTTTTCTTTTATTTCCCCCAAGGACATGCTGTTTTTCTAGATATAAGCCATCACACACAATGCTATCTAAGACAGTCCAGTGTGATAGCTGATAACAGCCAAAAGCCATCACTAAAAAATTCTTTATTTTTAAACCCCTTGAATCTTATGTTATGGGATGGAGGAATCTTTAGCCAACTGAACTTATTAGTAATTAACTTTCTTATTCTGACTCAGTAAAATGATAATGTCAATTTGAGTTCCTGACAAATTAGATGTTCTTATTCTTACCAAATTCAATTGAAATGGTTTTTTAAGTCAAAAGCAAAACCACTTAACATTTAAGTACCCTGAGCAATCTGATGCTCAGCGTCATCTTCCACAAGTTGACAGGAGCTACAAGGACTGTCCTTCTAACTCGGTGGGCTTATCCATGAGCTTCCAAGGGGCTGCCGCCGTGAGAGTGGCTGCTGTCTCAGCTATTTCTGATGAAATGTCTGACAAAGGTAATCTAATAGTGATAGCATCAGAGATGGAAGGGATGGGCTTCATGGAGAATGACCTGCTGCTTCTCTTTGCCCTGGGGTGAGAAATACTGATCATCAGGTGTGGTCATCATGTTGCAGAATATGGTTATTAGTTCTCAGGTACAGAAATTCAATAAAAACTTCACTTTTAAAGTACATAACAAGGAAGCCAGAGATTTAGCTCAATCTCAGGTTCTGGCACCTGCCTGGCAAGTGCAAGGTCTTGAGTTCGATTCCCAGTAACCACATACAACAAAACCAAGCATGGTGACTCACACCCACCAGCAATCAGTACCACATACCACAGTGGGCATGGTGGCTCACACCTGTAATGCCACCACTCAGGAGGCAGAAGCAGGAGGACTGCTGAGTTTGAGACTTGCCTGGACTACACAGTGAGCTCAGGCAGCTTGAACTACAAAGCAAGACCTTGTCTCAAATAATAATAATAATAAGCTTTATGTAGTCTCACATGTCCTAGCCAAAGTTAGAGTAAATGTATATATTCACCTCCAGTTATATTAATGTTTAATAAGAAAGGATTTGTTTTTTCAGTGACTAAAATATTCATGGCCACCAAGTACAATGACTCCTTGCATTTGTCACCCCATCCTTGTTCCTAGAAGTTGAATAATTTATCAGCAATTCCCTTGTTGGACACGGAACCAGAGGAGGGAGAACAGTGAGCAAGCCGGAGAGGTGGCAGAGGCCACAGTGATGCCACAGAGCAATGGCTCCCACACAGTACAGGACACTTCTCAAGGGATTCAAACTCTCACCATTTTTGGCCAGGGCAGATAAACACTACCAAATCCTTGCTCCTCAGATCCAGCTTTATCTGGACTCCAGGCTGACCACATGCCCTTGGTTAACACCTCTATCTTTAGACAACTCATTGGACTTCAGCTTTCTTACTTATCCTTCTTTGTTGCTTTGTGGTTTTTCAAAAGTGGTTCCATTGCTCTGAAAGGGCCTCCCCGTAGACACTCAATCTGGTCACCTTGATTAGATAGGGTGCTCCACATTCTCTCTTCAGTTATTTCTTAGATAGCTAATGCTGTGTGTGTGGTCCTTCCTAGTCCGCTCACTGACACAGGGTGATTCCTATGTCTCTCCGTATTTCAAAATTCCAGTGATTCCTTTCCTCACCTCTGTGCTCTAAAAATTAAAAGAAACTTACAGTATACATGGTAATTTGGAAAGAAAGGTGATCAAATGGTCTGTCAGGCACATTTTTGCACATGCTAGTGAAATTCTTTTTCATTGTTTTAAGTTAAGGAAGGACCTAGGTACTTGACCAGTATACTTCAGAATTGCAATGGAGCCTCCAGGCAGTCCAAGCTCCCCAAGACCCTGACTTTGACATTCTATAAGATCATTTCCCTCTCCCAGTATTATTTAAACCATGGCTTCTATCATAAATGGTTTTCACGAGACAATCTGAACATAACACATCTGAAAGCAACACATGAACAGAGACTGTGCCTTTTCCTGAGCAAGGGTCCCTGAACTTTCATCTCTCTAGGTGCACTGCTAGACACCAGCATGACAACAAAGCCCAGCTCAAGTTCGAATATGGAGTTGGGTTTCCAGGGAGTCCAGAGAGCTAACAATGCTGGCCATTTTCCTAACCAGCAGCCAGCCTCAGGATGGCAGCCAGCAGTCTGCACTGTCAGTAAAGACTTTGGCTCCACATAGATTTTCTCTGGTGGCAGCTGGTGCACAGTTGATCCCTTCAGGCTCATCAGCAGGACATAAACAACAGAACATAAACTCTGCAGACAGCACACATAATCTCTGCCATGCTCTTGATCCCCTCTGTGACCTTGGGCAAGTCACTTCATCTCCCTTAGCCTGAATTGTTCTGATCTCTAAATGAAGTGGGGTAGACAAGATGGCATTCATGAGACTTGCCAAGAGTAACATATCAGACCCCACAATTTTATCAATTGATTTCAGAAACTCTACTCTCAGCCTTTATAGTATCCCTGGAATCAGGCACACTTTTGCAGATGTTAGTGAAATTCTCTTTCATTATTTTATATTCAATTTTGGGCAACAAGATAAAACTCCTCAAACATTTTTGTTAGCATGTGTAACTTGATGAATTTAAAGAAAGTGGAAAACTTTCTAGCTCTATCTGCCTAGACCCTCTCACTTTTAGGAGCACAGCTACATCCAATGGGAGGAAACATTCCCATTCTGATTCAGGTGTACATTCATGGTGGTAAAGAGGCCCAACACAGAACCACTAATGTTGATCATCAAAAAATAACACATCACTGTCCAGACTCAAACCTCACTGAATGTCTGTAATACACAAGCACACTTTGTAACTTGGCAGAGCCCCCTTCTACAAAGAAAGACAAATTATACTTTTAAAGAGTTTTGCAAAACTGGGCCGGGGATTTAGCTCAGTGGTTCTGGTGTTACCTGGCAAGTTCAAGGTCCTGAGTTCAATTTCCAGCACCACATATCACAATGCCAGGCATGGTGGCTCATGGCTATAATCCCAGCACTCAGAAGGCAGAAGCAAGAGGATTGTTGAGAGTTTGAGGCCAGCCTGGATGACATAGTGAGTTCAAAGTGAACTACTGAACTACAAAGTGAGACCCGGCCTCAAAAAAAATTTTTTTTTAATTAAAAAAATAGTTTTAGGGCTGGAGGGTTAGCTCAGTGGTTCCGGCGCCTGCCTCACAAGCGCAAGGACCTGAGTTTGATCCCCGGTAACCACATATAATGCTGGGTGTGGAGACACGCCCACCAACAATCAACACCGCATACCACAATGCGGGAAGTGGTGGCTCACACCTATAATCCCAGCACTCAGGAGGCAGAGACAGGAGGATTGCTGAGTTCGAGGCTTGCCTGGGCTACATAGTGAGCTCAGGGCCAGCCTGAACTACAAAACAAGACCCTGCCTCAAAAAAAAAAAAGTTTTGGGCTGGAGATTTAGCTCAGCGCCTGCTCAGCTCAGGCCTGGTTCCAGCACCTGCCTCGCAAGCGCAAGGTCCTGAGTTCGATCCCGGTAACCATATACAATGCTGGGCCTGGTGACTCACACCCACCAGCAATCAATACCACATACCACAGTGCCGGGCTTGGTGGCTCATACCTGTAATCCCAGCATGCAGAAGGATTGCTAAATTCGAGGTTTGCCTGGGCTACATACATAGTGAGCTCAGGGCCAGCCTGAACTACAAAGTGAGATCCTGTTAAAAAAAAAAAAAAAGACCAGAGATTTAGCTCAGTGGTTCCGGTGCCTGCCTCACAAGCACAAGGTCCTGAGTTCAATCCTGGTAACCACATACAATACTGGGCATGGTGACTCACGCCCACCAGCCATCAATACCATATACCACAGTGCGGGGTGTGGTGGCAGGAGGCAGAGGCAGGAGGATTACTGAGTTTGAGGCTTGCCTGGTCTACACAGTGAGCTCAGGGCCACCCTGAACTACAAAGCGAGACCCTGTCTCAAAAAAAAAAAAAGAGTTTTGCAAAACTAATGGATGTACTTTTGTACTTTTATCAAGTAAATATATCCATAATACTGTTTCCATCTTCCATTTAATTTTAAATCCATATGTAAAAACATAAAATGGTTTCTGTAGCTGGATATGGTGGTACATACCTGTAATCCCAACCAGGCAGGAGGATCACCACCCCTGGGCTACATACGGAAGCCCAGTCTTCAATAATAGTGATTATTATTATTCATTAAAATTTATCTCTCTTGGGCCGGAGATTTAGCTCAGTGGTTCCGGCGCCTGCCTCGCAAACGCAAGGTCCTG
Source organism: Thryonomys swinderianus (assembly GCA_004025085.1). NCBI lineage: Eukaryota > Metazoa > Chordata > Mammalia > Rodentia > Thryonomyidae > Thryonomys > Thryonomys swinderianus. The sequence goes on from PVIC010002374.1 coordinate 22,905, forward strand.
AGTTCAAGCCCTGGTAACCACATACAATGCCAGGCATGGTGGCTCACCTCTGTCATCTTAGCACTCTCCCTGTCTCAAAAAAAAATTTGTCTCTCTTGAATTCACATCCTTCTGTTAGCCAACCACAAGGAAATGAGAGTCATACAAGACAAGATATGAATTTACATTACACTGGGTGTCACAGTACAAAATTAAGTAGCATCCTCATTCAGCAGGAGCCTATGGTAGTGGCAGTTGGAGGGGAGGGAAAATGAAAGGAAGAAAAATGATTCTCTATGTGAGTCTCTTTGGATTCTGATCTGGTACCTTGTATCTAATCACCCAAGATCTCAGATAAGCAAGTTCATTCAGCCTCCTGAACTCTGGACCTTTCTCCTTCACCTGCATTATTCTGTCTCCTTTTCAAGGTAAGCAACAAAAACCACTAAAAGAACTATTTTTTGGTTGTACGCAATCTGGAACTTAGATCTACATTAACATTTCATGAAAGGACCTTTCAACTCTGCTGCCCCGTAGTTTGAGAATGCACGTATACATCAGGAACACAGAGCAACAAGGGCTTCCTTCTCTGCGGGGCCTGACTCCACTGTCCTCTGGGTGTGGAAAGGGATGGGTGAGTAGTGCTCACCTCAGGACAAGCACTGATTCTTTCTCAGAATTCTCTTCTTCCTGATGATGCATTGCCAGCAGGGTCACAGAACCAACACAAAATGGAATACAATGGCCTAGGGAAGGGTTCAAATGAATGGGGAGAATTTGGAATCTTGAGAATGTGGTAAAGGAAAGAAAAGACAAAAAAAAAAGATTGAAAATATAATCAAGAAACTATTATACAAATGATCTTTCTAAATTATTTAGCATTTATTCAGAAAAACTTGAGGGTCCACAGATTGGCAATCCAGAAGATGGTAAAATATTTTAAAATATCTTTTTCTTAGAAAGACATTTTAAAAATACTACATCAGTTGCTTAAACTGTAAAAGTTAAAGGATTTCAAAGTTTTAGTTTCATAGTCTCCTATCCTGAGTCAGCTATGTGTTTTGCAGGAGGGATCTGATGATGTAGCACTTAGGATAACACAGTAGCCAGGTTCCTGCCACTAAGGGGACAGTAATCAAAGAAACATAATAAATATGAAGTGCACATTATGAGAGGATCTATCAAAGAAAACCACAAATTTGCTAATGACACCATCTAATGACATTTCAGTCAATAATGGAATATATATGCAACATTGGTCCAGTAAGATAAAATTACTTAGTGATATCGTAGTTATCTTAGTTTATATAAGTTTACTTTGGGATGTTTGCATAACGATGAAATCTAATGATGCATTTCTCAGAACAAGTCTCTGTGGTTAAATGGCCTATGACTGTGTATATAATAGGGGAAATAATGGGGGATCTGACCTGTCTAGAGCAAAATGACTGCACAGCTTCATACAATGACAAAGCATTATGAAATATCAGTAAGTACAATTCCACTAATTCAGAATTCAGATTATTTCAGTAGATCTGTTGCAATCATAACACAGAAATAACAGGAAAAGAGGGAAGCTAAAGATCAGTCACTGTACCTATTTCCTTTTTTGCTGCTACCACAAGCCAGGGCCCGCTTTCAGCTCTGGCCATCCATCCCTCCAGAGCTGCCCTGATTCTCACATTCATCCCATCTGCAAAGTCTGACAAACAGCAGCTGATTAATTTACAGCAGGAGGCATACCTTCTACTGCCCGTAGTTCTTGTGACTGCTGACTCCCAAGGTACACAACGAGTCAGGAAGCTGGAATTTTCCTGCTAAAGATTCTGATCTTATCTTGTACCTGTTTATGCTCCTTTATTTCACTCACAAAAGATAAGCTTATCTCAAGTTGTGAGGGTCTTTCCCCCTCGTGCCCCCACACCAATTCCTGATGCTGGCTGCACATCCAGTTAGCCTAGAAACCCCCTGTTCACTACCAATGGAGGGTGTGAACAAGATTTTTTAAAATACTTAGAAGAACTCAAATACCAATAAACACTCCAGAAAATACCATTGAAAATACAAATATTTTATAAACAAATATAAATCATTCTTATCTATTTATTACCCACATCACATAAGCATTTCTGTAAAGCTGGTATTTGAATGAATTGAAGCAGAAACTAATGAATCAATGACTAAAAGGAAAACTCACAGACAAGTTGGGGGTCATACAGTGGATGTAGGAAAGAAACCTGTATTTTTAATAGAAAAATCTAATGATAGACTTCCCGATAGTGTAACCTTGCTATTACTTTCCCAACACAGTCACTGATTCAGATTATTGATTAAAATAGTTATAGGACCCAAAGTACTTACCCTGGATTTCACCAAAACTAGTGTTTATTTCACTGGAGCTAATGGACCCTTCACAGTATTTACAGCATTCTCTGGCTGTTCTATTTTTCCTTCAAGAATTGTTTGTTTGGTAGCTCGTTGACTGGTTGGTTTGCATTGCTAGGAAATCAAACTCAGAGCCTCCTCTATGCAAGACAATCACTACAGTCATGCTATGCTTCCAGTCCTTCAAAAATTCTTTAATTTTATGTTTGCATGTTGACAATAATTTTAAGCTAAATATTAGAAACATACTATGGGATCTCTGGATATTTGCCTTTATGATTGTACTATGATGGTTACAAGTTGTATCATTTTACATATTAAAAATTAATAAGGAAAGAATAGGTGGCTCCAACACATGAGTTATGTGTATGACTTGTGAAGACCAAGTGAAATCATGGCCACTACCGGCAAGTTTTCAGAGAGGTCTGAATAAAGAATTTCATTGCATGGAACAGTCCATCTTTGGAAACAGGAAAAATGTATGCTGCAACTGTTACTAGCTTCATACTGTAAGGGCCGAGCAAGTTAGATAAAATTTGCCATGTACGTTGTTAAATTTAAATTTAACCGGTTCTACAACTTCCTTCTCATTTAATATGTAAATATGTTCTAGCATTATATGTTCTAATATCATAGCTATGAACATAAGCATGTCACATTTTATACATAAATTTATTTTATATATTGCATAAGACATATAATAAAGATAATTTAAGTAATTTGAGACCTTAGAAATATTTCTTCCATTTGAAAATGATTTACATATTACTCGAGAAACATTGGCTTGAACCAGCATTTTTCAACATTTTTGTCATGTCAGTCCTCTTTATTATTCTATCACAAGCCTCTCAGGTATTTCTAGGTCATTTAAGAAATTTCTGTGTGGTACAGAAAAAGAACAGAGCTTAAATAAAAGATTATGTATTGGATATATGCATTATTGTTCCTTGTTTTGTGAGATTTATTTTTATACAATTTTAGTGATATTTTTACAAAAACATAAATACATGCTTTCTCGATATAATAGGGTCGTACTGTATGATTTCTTTTCAATTATGTATATAGAAGAAAAGCATACCACTGACAAATTCAAAACTGACAATACATTCTTTTTGGATTAGCAGAAACTGATGTGACAGGAAGTACTTTTATTTCTTAGTATTTTTAATTGTTTAATTTGATCTTTAAAAATTAAATTTTAAAAAGTAATATTTTTGCTTTGTAAAAAATGAAATCAAAGAAATAGATTTAGGAAACAAACCTCAACATATCTATTATTTGGAAACACATCTCAACAATTACTATATATGGTGCTTGAATCATTATTTCTAAGAAATTAAAGGCCAAATTAAGTATTGTTATCATTGTTTTCAGCATCAATTTTCTCAGTTGTGGAGTTATGTACATGTGCAATTTAAGAATTTTCATTATGAGAGTGGAACATTTGGACTAAGTATATATCATCGTTATGTCATTTGCAAATAATCATGATCACATTTGTCACTGACTGATTTTATTCAGGATCATGAGTCTTTTACCTTTAAAAAATCCACATATGGGGCCAGGGATTTAGCTCAGTGATTCCAAAGTCTGCCTTGCAAGCAAACTTGCAACCTTGAATTTGATCTGGTAACCACATAACACAATCCCAGGGGTGGTGACTCACCGCCCACCAGCAATCAGTAACACATACCACAATGACGGGTGTGGTTTGTAATCCCAGCACTCAGGAAGCAGAAGCAGGAGGATTGCAGTGAGTTTGAGGCTGGTCTGGACTACCTAGTGAGCTCAGGGCCAGCCTGAACTACAAAGGAGGCCCTGTCTCAAAAAAAAAAAAAAAGCCACATATGAAAAAAATTAAAAACAACTTAAAATATGTAAACCACCAGTCCAACAGGGATGTGTGGCTGAGTCGGTTACCTGCTCCTTGGATATATACAACCAACTCGCTGTACACTCAGCACACATTCAGCGGCTCTCCAGCTTCCAGTTTGAACTGGAAAAAGACATTTTTAAATGATTTTACTTCCAACCTTTAATTTTAAAAGTAGAAACTATAATCGCTTCTGCTACTATCCTCCACAACCAACTCAGTTGTAAAATAGAACTCCAGTTGGGAAATGCTGATCCAAGCCACTCAACACATCTCTATCCTATTTCACTAAAGCCTTCACAAAGACAGTCTCCTCTGATAATCTGTGCTGCTGTTTTAAAATCCTGATGTTTAGGAAGTCCTTTCCGAGCAAGTCACTTAACCTCTCAGGACCTCAGATTTCTCATGTGGAGAATGAAGAAGTTTGGATAAATGGTTATTTTTTTTAAATCCCACCCAGAAGTAGAAGTCTGTGATTTTTATGCATTATCCAAAGCATTAGTTTTCATAACTGTTTAACATCAGAACAATGTTTTGAAACAAAATAAAGCAGAAACACTTAATATATAAAGCACATAAAAGTGAAGTTGAGAATACTCAAAGTCTGCAGAACACAATTTGAAAACCACTGATCGAAAGCTCTCTTTTTAAAAAGGCTTTCCTTTTTTCTTTGTCTCAGTGGAAAAAGAAAACATCTGGAAAGGATCCACCATATTAGTTTCCCTGTGTGTACAGCAGAACATGTGTATTAAGTCACCTGACAGCCTTTTCTTCTACAGATTAAATAGCCATTATAAGTCTCATTTCCCATCCCTTTACATTTTATTTCCTTTAAAAAAAATAAGCCTTCTTTGGTTTCTGTAGCTCTTTATTAAAAAGTAAAGCTACATACCAACCATGAACTATAAGAAGAGCCAAGTGTAGCGAAAGGATTTTTGCAGCTCTATTATGTGATATTCTCACTCTTAACATACTTCAAGTTCCTTTTTAGTAATAGCATTCCAGGATGCCTTGGATTCAACCAACCAACTGCTCAGGGTGATCTGTAGATTTTATGGAACTTGTTCTATCTACTCAATAATAAATACTCATGTAATTTGTTATTGTTCTTGTGTAACCTCTGCAATTTTTCTTATTGACTATAATTCTGTTTTCAATAGGATCTTTCTTTAATTACTAAGTTACTGAATTTTTCTTCTGTCTTCCAAAAGACCTCTTCCAACTTCAAAACAAATGTGAACACTCCCTAGTTTACAGTTAAAGTTGTAGACTAGTAAAATTTTAATTAACTGAAAAAGAATTTGCTTATGATGTATGACATACAATGAACTGCTAACTCCTAAGTACTTCAGAACATAATATTAGTTAAGGAGTTCTTCAAATAGGTGATTATATTCAAATGAGGCCATGGGTAGGTCCTAATCTACCCTGACTATATAAATCAAGAAAATGCATGCACACAGGAGAGACACCAGGCGTTCCTACGCAGAGAGAAAAGGCCATGTGAGGACACAGCAAGAAGGCAGACAACTGTGTGTCAAAAGGAAGAGACTTAGAAGAAATAAGACTGATAACACTTTGATCTTGGACTTCTGGCCTCCACAATTGTGAGAAAATAAATTGCTGTTGTCCAGGCCACCCCAACTAATTGTGCTATGATGGTCCCAGCAAACTAACACAAAGTCAAGCCTACTCTGTGCATGACCTTTGAGCAGCCCTTACAGCTCAACAACAAACCCCTCCAGTTAGAGAAAAAGCTACAAAAAGACACAAATACCCACAAGACAAGGCAGAACAGGTCATAGAGAGAGAGCTGAGAAAAATGCCCCAGTAATACCAAGGAATCAGAAATTCTTTCTATCTGGTAAATCAGGGAAACTTTGATAGAGAAAATATCTTCACTGAATCTTAAAGGATGTGCAAAGTGGAACAGAAGGGTGAGGAATAGGTCACAGTCTGGGAGACTGGGACATTAGGAGCAAGGTTCATGCTACATTCTTCATCTCTATGATAACAACCTCAGTTTTTATCTACCTGTCAACAAGCTTGGTAATTTAAAAAACTAACTAAACATCAAGCCAGGTGAGAACCTTCAAAAACTATACCCAGAACTCCAGTCCCTATTCCTGGCCTGCCAAATCAGGAGCATCAAAGGTTATGTTCCAGAATCTTTAACCACTTTCTTCAGCAAGATAATATCAACTTCATGAGTTTAAAGACTCCTTTATTTATTTACTTACTTACTTATCTATTTTTTTGAAACAGGGTCTCACTTTGTAGTTCAGACTGAACTCAGTATGTAGCCCAGGCAAGCCTCGAACTCAAGGCAATCCTCTTGCCAATGCCTCTCAAGTGCTGAGATTACAGGCATGAGCCACCACGGCCTGTAATGTGGTGTGTGGTAGCAGGGATAAAACTCTGGACCCTGTGCTTGCTAGGCAGACGCTGGAACCACTGAGCTAAATCCCTGGCCCAAAGACTCCTTTTTAAAATAAACATTTGATAGTTTAATTTCTATAGAAAACAGAAAATCTATTAAGAGTTTAGTGCTTATTTCAGTGAGTTTTTATTTTGTAAATATTTATAAATTAGGAACAAATGCACAAATGTGAAAGTGATACACATATGTCATTCTGACATCTATGTAGATGTGTAAGACATTATCAATTCAACCTGCAGATAGTGCTGGGTTACTTACAGGAATTCTGCTCTATTACTCACGTGTTCATAGGTTCTCTGATTATCTCTCGCTCTGCTTCCCCATTGTTTTCCCTCTGATAAGGTGTGAGAACTATAACACAACAAATTTTTGTTGTTTAAACATAGTATTCTGCTACGTCAGTCCTAAAAAGCTAATATAACCATCTAATATGGGAAGGATCAGAGTTTGTTGTTGTTATTATCTTTGATTTATTTTTTCTTCTGTTTTCATCTTTTAAAAACTCTTCAAAGTCTTTCTTATTAAAGTGATGAAAGAACTCCATACTACTTCAGGATTCAGTGAGATAACAGTTAAAACGTAAAACTCAATGTTAGATTCTACCATATTCCTACCCCATCTCCACACAATGATGCACACTTTTCAAATATTTTCTGAACAGTAAGTGAATTTTATTTTTTATTATTATCAGTATATGTTTGCACTATATACTATTCAGAGTGTGGAGCTGATACATGTACATAACACATCTTAATTCCTTTTCTCATGCCCTTCTCTTCCCCTCCTTTCTTTTACCTCCACCTCTCCCTAATCATCTGAGAAAGACCTATCTCCCTACTTCCTATTTTCTATTTTTTATTTTGCTCTTTACTTATAATTTCTCACATAAGAGAAATCATGCAATATTTAACTTGCAAGTCTGACTTATTTCTCTTGACATGGTCTAAACACATTTTGAAGCTGGGCCCTTCAGCCAGCTTTTTCTCAACTCCTATTTTAGCTAAAACTGGAAACTTGCCTCTAAAACTTCCACTTCAATCAAAGTTCAGACCAGCGGGAGCTTCACCATCACTGACCCCTCAGTGAGCACTGGGTGTCACGGTGCTCCCAGGTGAGTGTCAGGCCACCACGCACCCACTGAGGAGCAGCAGCTGCTCTTCCTTTCTGCTAGATTCTTCTACCTTCAGCCTTCAGAATAACCTCCAGAAAAATTTTTCTTCATTTGTGTTCCTTTGGTTCCTATATTTCAGTTGTTCATTCACTCGTTCATTCATTCACTTGTGTTCTCTCATCCCTGAGTTTCTAATCCATGCCAGGACTTGTTTCCAACACTGACTGAATAGGCTGGGCCTCTGCTCTCTGGGAGTTGCCTTTCCAGTTAGAAGAGGGTAAACAGACTGCTGTCCACCCCGTGGGGGTGTACTACGGAGAAAATTTAAGTAGAGGGATAATGCTATTGAGAAGGACAGTGAAGAAGACCTTACTTGGGAAGAATTTGATCAGGGATATAAAGAAATTAGAACATGGGCCAGCAGTCATCTGGAAGGAAACTTCTAGACAGTTTCTTTTTTTCTTAGCAGTAGGATCTTGTATTATCTCAGCTTTGCTACTACTACCATGGGTTGAATTGTGTCCCCCTAAAAAAATACAATGGAGTCCTACTCTTAGTAGCTTAAAATTTGGTCTGATTTGAGTATAGTATCTTTACAGAAGGATCCAAGTTAAAATGAAGTCATTAGCATGGATCCTAACCTAGGCCAACTGGTGTTCTTGAAAAGTAGGAAAATTTGAGCAGAGAAATGTGCATACAGGGGGAAATGCTATGTAAAAATGAGAAAGAGATAGAAATGATGCATTTACTATCAAAAATATCAAAGACAGCCAACAAACCACCAAGAGAAAAACAACGGACGGAAGATATTGACCTTTGCAGCCATCAGAACCAACCCTACTAACACCTTGATCTTTGACCTCTGCCCTCCAGAACCACAGGACAGTACCTTGTTGTGGACATACAAGGCCCTTAGAATCGAGCCTCACTGTACCTCTCTGATCCGTTTCTCTCTTCTTTGCCAGGAGCTTCCAACTCCTGGCCACAGGTGGCTCAACTCCTATTTGTTCTCAGGCTCAATTTAGTCAGTGTTCACTGCAAAGTCTCTCAGTATCCCTAAGAATACCTGTTGGTTCTAGGAAGCCCTTGCATTAATACTGTCTGTTGTGGCATTTAACAAAGCATGACCAAGGCTGCTTGTCTGACTCTTCCTTTTGACTATGTGCTCCAATCTTGTTTCCATGTCTAGGCACTAAGGAAGTGCCTAGCACTTGATAAACACTCCACTGGACAATGAAAATTAATGAACAAAGCGAGCCTGTTCCAACCAGCTAGCCTGCAAGTATTTTTGTTTTTCTCCTTAAGAGGTGGGGTATGGGCAATGACCTTTCCAGGGATTTCCCAATAGCCCGCAGAACCATGGGCTGGATAGTGCTGTACCTTTCCTTAAGGTTGCGAGAAGAATCTGGATTAGACGTTTAAAAGCTGCTCCTTGTGTTGCAAGACAGTGAAAAACAAGTAAACAAACTATCCAACAATTTTTTAATCTGTAGCTGACCAATACTTTGCAATATGATTCTTAATCGGAAGTGGCCCTTTCAACTGTCTTCCAAGGCTCTAATGCTGTAACTGTAGGTGCCTGAACTGCAAGTAAAGGTGGTGGGTTGACAGAATAGGGAATTGTAGCCAAGAGTGCAATATGTCCTGTGCTTAGGTCTCCAAAAGTGAATGTTTTTTAAGTTTTAAAATTATTTGCATGCACTCATAAATGCCAGAGGGTACCGGAAAGAAGAGGAAGACAGAAACAACTTTTTGTTTTTTTAAACATGCCTAACTAGAGGAAGACAGAGGGCTAACACAGAAATAATCAGGATTAGGTCTCTTTTGCAAATTACTGAATGGTCAAATGTATCAGAATTTCCAATTCTCAAGAAATAGGGCCTTTAAAAAGTCTTGTGAGCTAGAAGGAAGAAAAGAAAAGGGGGAGGGGGGACAGGCTCTTCGCAGCAGGAAGTCTTCAATGGCTATCGGGTTATGCAGAAACAACTCCGCTCTGAAGTCCTTATTCGGAGCGCTAAACTCGATTTCACTAAAGAGCAATATAAAGGCTGGGAGCAGCCTCATCATGGTGTTGGGGAAACAATTCGGCTTCCCCAAGTAATAAAGCAAGAGAGCTCCGACTGGGTAGTGGCCCAGACCGGTGTGAGGGGTTTTATTTGCAAGTCAATGAACCAAATGGGCGAGCCTGCTCGCTGTGCCGCGTTCTGCACGCAGGGTTATTATTATCGCCTATTGCTCCACTGAACAATTTCACTGAAAAGGAAGAGTCTCGGCAGTGTGTGTGTGCTCGCCGCGCCGTACGGGACTTGCCGCTACGTGCCCACCTCCGGGACGACTTTCTTTACAAAGCGATTACCATGTTATCTATTTGTTTTCTTTTTTTCCACCAACGGCAGCCCTTCTCAGCCCTCGCATTTCCTAATTACAAACCCGTTTGCTTCTGAATCAACCCTAAACCTTCAGAGGAGCCCGGAGAGAGCTTGTGCAAGTTTGTGTACACACACAAACACACCACCCCCCTCCCTGATCAGGGGCAACAGCAGAAGCAAGTAACTGTGTATGTGCAAAAAGGTGGATGTGGGGACGAGGATCGCGGAGTTTGTTTACAGAGCAGAGCCTCAGCTCGGATGCCAAAGCTACCAAGAGCTGCAAACGCAAACTTAGCAGAAGCACACGTACCCCGGGAGCGCCGAGCGGGCCCGAAAGTGCGGACCGGACACCATAGCGCGGGAGCGGAGGCGACTGGGCCTTGGAGCGCGCTCGGTCCACCTGCAGCCGAAGTCGCTCCCCGCCCCCAGCTCCTGTCCTTGAAAGGAGCTGGGAAAACGCAACTACACGCAGAATAGATTTACCTGCTGATCCTATAAAAACACAACGGCACGTCTCAGCAAAGGGCTCCCATGGGAGAAAGGTTTAAATGTGCAGGGTTAAAAAAAAAAAAAAAAAAAAAGCTCGGGGAAGCACAACCATTTTTTCGCAGCCCAAGAAGCTTTTGCAATGCCGAGGAGGCTGCAGGACACTCGGAAGGGCGGGGTACTGAGCGAGTCCCCTTTTCCTATTAAGCACAGGGCAGATCGCTAGGTGAGGCCGGGGGGCGCGCTGGGGTGGAGATCCGGCCAGAGAGAAGCTTTGGGCGCAACCCCAGGACGGAAGGCCTGGGAGAGTTAACCTCGGCCCCAGGGGAGGCAGGGCAGCCCAAGAGTTCCTGCGGGAGGAGGAAGCCGGGGAGAGCGGGGCGGCGCCTGGGCGCGCAGCCTCTGCGCACGTGCGGCCAGCGCGAGGACACGCCGCCTGCCCGCTCCAGTGTGCCGGGTTCCGGGATCCGCGTCTTCACACTGCCCTCCGGGGAGGCTCTCGCTCCGCCCTTCCTGAAATCCCTTATATTAACTGTGGCCAAAGCCCTAAGAAACACAGCTCATTGTTGGCAGCTGCCGGGCGGTCCTGCCGAGCTGTGAGGGCGGCGGAGGGAAAAGAAAAGGGAACAGCTCCGAATCTGCCCCTGCGGCCGCGGACAAACCTCGGTACCGACCAGGCAACAGCGAGCGCCCTGCACGCCAGGCAGGCTCCCTCTATGTGCTGCTGAGCCGGTCCTGGACCCGACGATCCCGCCGCCCTCGGTCTCCGGAGTAGACATCGCGAAGACGAAAGGTGAGCGCGGCGGCGACGCCGGCTGGGGCTGCTGCCAGCCCCGTCCTCCAAGGGCAGGGTTTGCCCGGAGGAAGAGCGCGAGGCGGAGCTGGGGAATAACAGGATGTGCAACAACAGGATGAGGAGGGCTGATCGAAAGCCTGAAGTTCGCGGCAGGGCTGCGGGGCACTTCCTTTATCGGGCCACTTCGGGGAGCGCAGGGGCTGTGGGCTCGGGTGTCCCCCGGCCGGTCGCGGGGAAGGGGCTGCGTGTGCAGCGGCCGCTCTGCCTTGGGTGGCAGGTCCTCCGAGGTGATGCACGGGCTGCTACGAGTGGGATCCTGGGGATGGAGGTTCACTTGCAGTTGACGTACGCCAGGGACCCTAGGGGAGCAGAGGCAAGATCAAGTGGGGTGCGCCACGGTGGGCGACACGTGTGACGCGGGTCTGATCGTCTGCCCTTTTCCCTTTCAGAACTGGAAATGGCAGACCATATGATGGCCATGAACCACGGGCGCTTCGCCGACGGTACCAACGGGCTGCACCACCACCCTGCCCACCGCATGGGCATGGGGCAGTTCCCGAGCCCCCATCACCACCAGCAGCAGCAGCCCCAGCACGCCTTCAACGCCCTGATGGGCGAGCACATACACTACGGCGCGGGCAACCTGAACGCCACGAGCGGCATCAGGCACGCGATGGGGCCGGGGACTGTGAACGGCGGGCACCCCCCGAGCGCGCTGGCCCCCGCCGCCAGGTTTAACAACTCCCAGTTCATGGGCCCCCCGGTGGCCAGCCAGGGAGGCTCCCTGCCCGCCAGCATGCAGCTGCAGAAGCTCAACAACCAGTATTTCAACCATCACCCCTATCCCCACAACCACTACATGCCGGATCTGCACCCTGCTGCTGGCCACCAGATGAACGGGACGAGCCAGCACTTCCGAGATTGCAACCCCAAGCACAGCGGCGGCAGCAGCACACCCGGCGGCTCGGGCGGCAGCGGCACCCCGGGCGGCACCTCGGGCGGTGGCGCGGGCAACAGCGGCAATAGCGGCAGCGGCGGCAGCGGCAGCGGCGGCAACATGCCCGCCTCCGTGGCCCACGTCCCCGCTGCAATGCTGCCGCCCAATGTCATAGACACTGATTTCATCGACGAGGAAGTGCTCATGTCATTAGTGATAGAAATGGGTTTGGACCGCATCAAGGAACTCCCCGAACTCTGGCTGGGGCAAAACGAGTTTGATTTTATGACGGACTTCGTGTGCAAACAGCAGCCCAGCCGAGTAAGCTGTTGACTCGATCCAACCCCGTCGTCGAGAGAAATCAAACCCCAAACTTCTTCGGTGTGAATTTAAAAAATAAAATAAAATAAAAAGCATTCCCCTAGACACAGTATCTCACTTTTCAGATCCTGAAAGGTTTGAGAACTTGGAAACAAAGTAAACTATAAACTTGTACAAATTGATTTTTAAAAATGCTGCCACTTTTTTTTGTTTTGTTTTTGTTTCGTTTTTGTAGCCTTGACACTCACCTCCCTTACGTAGCTGAAATATGTAGCTAACTGGGTCTTTTTCGTTGTTTGTTTTTACCCCTTATTCCCTCACTCCAGTGCTCAACTGTTAGATATTAATCTCGGCAAACTGCTTAATCTTGTGGATTTTGTAGATGGTTTCAAATGACTGAATTGCATTCAGATTTAGGAGTGAAAGGAAAAATTGCATTAGTTGGTTGCATGAACTTTGAAGGGCAGATATTACTGCACAAACTCTGCCATCTCGCTTCATTTTTTGAAACTATGCATTTGAGTACAGACTAAGTTTTAAAATATGCTAAACTGGAAGATTAAACAGATGTGGGCCAAACCGTTCTGGATCAGGAAAAGTCATACTGTTCACTTTCAAGTTGGCTGCCCCTCCCCCATATGTACAGACAATAGGGTGTGGAATGTCATCAGTGGCAAACATTTCACAGATTTTTATTTTGTTTCTGTCTACAACATTTTTGACACTGTGCTAATAGTTATATTCAGTACATGAAAAGATACTACTGTGTTGAAAGCTTTTTAGGAAATTTTGACAGTATTTTTGTACAAAACATTTTTTTGAAAAAATACTTGTTAATTTATTCTATTTTAATTTGCCAATGTCAATAAAAAGTTAAGAAATACTTGTTTTCTAGAAGTCATTTGGGGGTGGTTGTTCCCTTTGGTGGCTCCCCCGCCTTCCCTGCCTTTAAGTTGAACACTTTATGGATGAAAGTAAGCAGAGTAAGCATTCCACAGGATCAGTTACAGGACACTGAAACAGGTCAGGATGAGCTTATGCGGAGAGCAGGATTTAGCATAATTGGCATAATGCTTCATTGTTGTCACTATAACGTGCCTCTTGGTGTGGTTTAATCAAAAGCTGCAAAGTTGTCAAAGTGCTACATTTTTTCCTTAATTGCCATCAGATTCAAGGGTACTCTAGAGTTTAAAAGGTTTGCAAAATGAAACATAAGTATCTCTGGGGGAGGGGTAAATCAAGTGTTTTGGGTTATATCTGACTCAACTGTTTAAATGGAGGTGGAGTGGGGTAACATACTGAGGGACTGGTGGGGATTGGCATTAAATATAAATCTACCTTTATCTCTGCTGATGAATTTTATTTCTCAGGAAAGGACTAAGGGTAGGCACACATTGCTAGCTTCATCTCTGAAATAGCTTCTGACTGGTTTATAGTTCTGAGAGGAAGAGGGGTCAAATTCCACCTTGAGGCTTGCTATTTTCTGTAACATTTAAAATTTACTCAGGTTGATTCACATGTCCAATTACAGTCTTCACAAGATGTTCCCTCTCTAGTGTACCCTGTTTTCCAGAATGCTGGGCTTTTTGTCATAGGGATTGGGTGCAAAACACATAAAGATAAGATCATTTTAATTTTACCAAGATGAGATATCAAGGGGAACCAAAACTACAGTTAAGTCGGTGTCAAGTTTTGCTTTATATAATCAACCAAAGGAAATAGTAATATTGTTAAAATCTCAAATTATTCCTGATGGAAGGAGAAGAAATTTTACTTTCACTTCCCCATGTTTTCACATCTCATGTCTATAGGAGTAACACACATTCAAGGAAAAAAAAAATAAGTCTTGTACTTAACCACCTGGGGGAGTAAAGGTTAAGGAAAATCTTAGAAATAATGCTTTAAAAGAGCATTTCATTAAGAGTCAGGTTCTCATCATAAATCTTGTATTTCATAATAAATCAGGAAAGGCAGGTACAGTGAAGTATTTCCGTAGAGTGTGGCATAAAGGTTGATTTAGGTACAATTCAGATCACCTGCAATCTATGTAATTCTGCTTCCAAGGCAGGCCATGTGAAATTAAGATGCATATTTCACTGGATTTTTATACCTCTATAACTGACACTTTATTAAAAATGATGTTCTAAGTAACTAATTTCATTCAGAATTCACTGAATCAACCAAAACTCTTTTCACCCCATTTTAAAAAGGCATCTAGATTTCCACATTAATAGTTAAAGCCAAAGTTTTTTTCAGCTAAGACATGTCAATACTAAAGCTGCAATCAGCAGTAAATCTTCCTGGCTAAGCATTTTCACAGTAAGTTTTTCTTTCCCTTTTTCTTTTCCATTCTTTTCTCCTTGCAAAGGTTCAAGTGAAAAAAAAATGTGTTTACATACATATTAATACAACAATCCTAGTTCTTTTTCAGTTGTAGGGGGGAAGCTATTGGAGACATTGTTTTTGCATTAAAAAAAAAAAAAGCAAATGAACTGTCTTCCTAACACCTTTCAACATTTATTCTGCCGGGGCAAAACACAGCACCTGCTCTGTCACTGAATTCCTCCTGCTGCTCAAACGCCGGAACATGTATGGGGAGACGCAGAGCCCAAGGAACTATTATTAGATCTCCGACTCTCCGTGCCAGAGCAGAGGACTCACAGAGGATCTGGCTAAAAGCACAATTTGTGCTCAGTACAAACACAAATGAACCCCCACCCCTTCACTCAGATGATCTCTATTTCATTAGAACTCCTGATCGGCAATTGAGCAGATTCTGCGTGATATCAGCAGGTCTCTTAAGCAGAGAAAAATAAGTCCTTGTTTGAACAATCTGATTAATGAAACCTGTACAGTGACCTAGATCACCCGGCTGCTGGCAGACATTTGCAAAGCTTTCTGTGGTCTTGCTTCCTACTAAGTTGCCTATAGCATATGGGGAAATTTGACCTCTGTGCCTTGGCTATTTGTCAAAAAGTTCTACTATGGTACAAGAGAGCTTCTGTTCGTTAAGCTTTGTCCACAAATAGACACTCCATGCTTGATTTTCAAGGAGAGATCAATGATAAGCACCAGCAGAGCCTCTGATACATGTCAAGCAAACAAGTCGCATTAATAAAAAACGCCTGCATCTGCCATGTGCCTGAGAAAATCCTGCTTGCAGCATCTTTGCCGGAGCTGATAAAGACATTAAAACTATGGATGGGTCTTTGAAGAACAGTTACCTAATCACCACTGTTTATGGGGTGCTAGGCTACAGCACTATTCCAGAAGGCTGACATCTATTGTGAAGTTTACGGTCTCTGTGACTTTTACTACTGTAAATGCCTGGGATGGCTATAAATTGATGTCAACATTAAAGGCCAGCTCCTTTAGAGCAAAATATTAATCCACTAATCTATTATGGGTGGCCAGCTTTGAAATACAAACTTTGTAGTCCCAGACCATTAGGCGTTTTCGCCCCCTTGTGGAATTTATTTAGAAGGTCAAAGCAAAGCTGTTTCCTCAAGAGGGTTTTGTTTGGTTTTATTGTTTGGTTTTTTGCTATTGCTGAAGACTTCAATATTTTTTTCTCCTTGAAACAAATGACATATCTGTGGGCAACAAATATTTTTTTATCAAAGAGGTTTCCAGAATAAACAGCCTTTCTGTAAATAAAAGTATTTTACTGACCAGAGACCTTAACCTATGACTAAGTGTGCATGGATGATATTGCCTCATATTTCAAAATATTCATTGGTTAAGGGATCTTCTTTTTCAAAGTGCAAAGAGCATTGGTTTGGGGCCAGTATTGGCAAACATGTGACGCCAACAAATATCTGCTCTCTCACAACAGAACTGCTGATTGGTAATAAGCGTGAAGAGCATGACACTTGGTATGAGGTGGGAAAGGTGGGGAAAAAAACACCCAGGAATGTAGAATGCAGTCACCCCCGCTGGGATGTGGCCAAGTCACTGACTCTCATCTTGTGAAAAGAGCCACAGAATCTCTGAATGTTACTGTCTGAGTCAAGAAAATTTAACCTAGCAAATAACACAGTCTCCAAATAATAAATACATTTACAAGTCAAGGAATTTAGGGTTCAAGCCACTGGCTATTTTTTCCTCTCCAAAGGTATTGTTTTTCTAGCACAAAGAGGTGTTCCACGGAGCTTCTGAGATGTTTACCATTTTAGTACTGTACCATTATCTTCAAAATCAGAGCTCCCTCCCGGCAGGCAGGTTGAGGCTGAGCCTCAAGAAGAGAACAATAAGGTAGCACATCAAATGACTTAGCTAGTGAACCCCATTATCATGTGTTCTGTTTGTCTTTTCCCCCCAGAATAGAAGGAACAGTGCCGATGTCAGAATTTTAATTGCAATGGACTGGCTGAAATTACTTGACCTATTTTTATGCAGCAAGAAAAGATTCTTTTTTCCTGTTAGCCATACTTATAATTTAAACTGGAAGAGAAAATACAAGGGCATTTTCCATAAAAGAGTGTACTGCTGGTAAATATACTAGCACACCAGAGCGACTTTTGAAAAATATTAAATCGTGCCAAAAAAAAGAAATTTTCCTCTCATAGGAAAAAATTAAATTCATAGGTAATGATAAAGGATTTTAAATATTCTAAGTGCTATAGGTGTGAATTCCATCTTTTTTATTTATAAACACAAGAAAAGTAGATCTACTGGGCTATAGAACTAAATTCTTGAGCCTTAGAAAAGAATATCAGACCAACTTCTACCAAACTTTCTTTGAACATAAACTAGCTTTTAAGTTACTGGATCCTTATCAGTTACTTTTTTCCCTAAGATAAGTACTAAACATCAGAAGCAATCCCAGGAGATGGTTGATGGACTTTTTGAGGATTCTGCTTGACTAAACAAGGACCTAAAGTGATCTAAAGCAGAAGGAAGATGGATAGTGTGTATTATTACTTTCTTTATATGTTGTTGGTTCCCATTAGGCTGAACTAATCTGAAAGATTAGTGAGGCAGTGGTGCAACATGGGGTGAGCTCCATGGTTCTTGGGATTCTTGGAATTTTCCCATGGCATCACCATTGTGTTCAGCCCTGAAATCCTTCCCTTTCTTCCCTCTACAGTAGAGTGGTTACTTGATTACATTTGGTGTTGCTGAACAAAGCCCACAAGGGATCTGGCTCCTAAGGGGCCTACAGCCAGGCAAGGTTAGAGTGGTCTGCTTTGCAGGAGATATGCAAATAGAGAAGTGGCTTTAGAAAAGTTAATAGTGCTAAAAGAATCCTGCCAGTCCATTGAAAGCTGGGTAGGAAGCAAATTTTAGGCTTATGTGAAAGTCAAACTACCATAAAAATCAGAAAAAGCCAGCCAGACTCAAGGCTGTTGGTACTGTTTCATGAACCTTTAAAGGGAACAGTGTGCCAGAGTGATAGAAACATGACCGGCAGCTACCAAAGTCTTCTCTCTTTCTGTCTCCCTATTGAATGATGTCATATTTGGCCTGTGATTTCCTTTGGTTATTTGGCCACAGAGCTTTTTAAAATCTCTTGCAACCCATTTTTCTGGCAGACTTGATTTGTTTTGGTGTTTTGACTTCGTGATGATGGGTATCTCTCTGCTAACTCACTACCAACTACAGTCCTGATAGTACTAAAGTATGTACACAAGTCTCTAGGTCATCTTACAAATATTGTCCTGTTGTATTTATTTTGGATAATTCCCAAGCAAATATATGGATGTTGAGACGAGTTAGGTGAAAAGCGACTGAACTAAGCTAGGTTCCTAATGTGTACCTGAAATACACAGCTCAGTCTTGAGATTCCTCTGTGACACCACTTTTTGGATCAATAATTTTCAGCTGCCACTGCTGTAGAAGCAGATCAGAACAAGAAAAGGGAAGAAGGCAGTAACTTGAAAGCTAAATTTTAAAGTGTGTAAATAAATATTCATTTAGTGACAACAGTGTAGAAAGACTTCAAAATCTTCTGAAATGATGGAACACGGATTTCTTTAAATGATAGGAAACAGTCTAAACTCTTTGGGACCAAATCAGAGAAATTTACCTTTGGTGAAGATCTCTTAATGATCTCTTTGTTGAATTTGGATTTTGTGGCTGATATGGTGGCACACCCTGTGTGTGTCAGGCACTGAGGTATGCATTTTACACATGTCATCTTATTTAATATGATAGTCCTGCAACATACATGTTATTATTCCAATTTCTGATAAGAAAACTGACACTTAGAAAGGTAAGTTGCTCAATAGCAGCACAACTATAGCAGGAAGATGCATGGAGTAGTTTCAGAATCCCAGATCTTCTGATACACAGCGCTGCTGACTTAAACAAGATGACTTTTATTCTTACACACTACTAACTGTAAAATGATCCATTTAATAATTTAACTGCAAAACTCTATGTTACTTGTTCATAGAGTAGAAAACACACTAACAGGACTGTAACATGTTGGGATTCACAGGTTGGTGTCTACACATTGTTGATCCCAACCAAACTCTTTTTATTAAGTATGGTTGGCCTTCAAAGTGCTCTGAGTTCCTGACTCCAGGTGGCCTTTAGCACTTCAAGTTAAATGGAGAAAAATAAGTGGTTTAAATTGTAATTTGGGGTTTTTTATGCAACTGACTTCTACATTGCTTGATAATAAATGGTTCTTTCAGAAGCCAAACCAGTGCTTTAGCTTTACCAAATTCATAATCCATTAAGTGAAGATGCTGCTGCTGCTGCTGCTGCTGCTGCTGCTGCTGCTGCTGCTGCTGCTGCTGCTGCTGCTGCTGCTGCTGGCTGCTCTCACCCATAGCGATGTCACTTTACAACCTGCCCCACTGCTTGGCAGTAATTGTGTATTGACATTATTATAAGGCTCAGGCTGACTTCTGCATGGGGATATGTGACAAAATGCATGGCTCAGAATAAAGGAAATATAATTTAGTTTGTATATATATAAATGATTTTCCTCCATGCACCCCAAACTCCTTGATGCAGATGTGAGCCCATTTTCTCTTGCTTTAAAACTCTGCAGGGACACAGGACTCTCCCACTAACAGCTGTGCTGAAAAATAGTAGCTCAGGAACAAACACACATGGGTTGTAGTCTTAGCTGTGCAACTGAAGAGCAGTGTAACTTAATCAATGCAGGTTCAAGTTTCTCCATCAGTAAAATGAAGATGTTTAATTAATACATCTGTGTTCAAATTCTCATGAAGGAAACATAAGCCCATTCCTATCATTTTTCTTCCTCTGGAGAGATGGAGTACAATATTATAAACTACCTTCAAAACCAGCTCCGCCATATTTTACCATTTTTTCTCCATGCTGTGGGCCACAGACTTGACCCAGCAGGGTTGGAGTCATCTCTGTGAATATACTTTTCTTGAGAGAGTGACCACAAGTGTTGGCTGCTAGGATCTATCAACCTGCACACAACACCAAAAATTTCCCACCCAGGAGATACATCTAGTACATCGACTTGGAGACAGGTCACTATATAATATTCTTTGAAGTTACTATGGTTTAAATTATATATACTGAAGATGATTTGAGAGACTCTTCATTTCAGGTTCTGTGCTATTTTCTTAAAATTAATTTCATTTTCATAAATAGCAGGCATTTAATAATTCTTCAAACCACTTGCCCTGAGCCACAGTTATCATCATCACTGCTATTATTACTTAATTTCTAAAGAAGAAATCCTATCAATGATTCTAAAGTAGAGGGTCCAGGAGATATTCAACACTATAAGGTGGTACTTAAGCGTTTTCAAGCAGTTAAGAGGCACAAGTCTATATTCATTGATCTATTTCCCATTCCCCTATTTCCCAACACCACATTTGTCTAGATTAAATTATTTAACTACCTGACAAACTAAGAATTAGTTGAAAATAGTTACATAAAGGGAACAATTATGTATTATTATATAACTGCCCAGGAATATTTGTTTCGTTTTGAAAACAGGGTCTTGCTATACAGTTCAGCCTGTCCTCAAATTCACAATCCTCCTGCCCTAGCCTCCCAACTGCTAGGTTTACAGGCAAGCACCACCATGCCTGGCTCAGATGATTCTGGACTTAATTTGAAAGAATTTATACAAAATAGTGTAACATTAGTTCATTTCACCAATTGACCACAAGATGGAGCTAAACGTCTGTAAATGTATACCGTATTTGCACTTTCTCCTCTGCAGCTGTCAAGGCTAGAATGTCATTTGCTTAAAGAACACCTCATCTCCATCTGTTTGTTTGTTTGTTTGTTTTGTTTTCTTAGTTTTTTGAGATGGGGTCTCACTTCGTAGTTCAGGTTGGCCCTGAGCTCACTATGTAGCCTAGGCAAGCCTTGAACTCAGCAATCCTCCTGCCTCTGCCTCCCGTGTGCAGGGATTACAGATGTGAGCCACCACGCCTGGCATTGTGGTATGTGGTACTGATTGCTAGTGGGTGTGAGTCACCATGCCTGGTACTGTTGTATGTGGTGACTGGGGATTGAGCCAGAGACCTTATGCTTGCAAGGCAGGCCCTGGAATTTCTGAGCTAAATCCCCAGCTCATCTATTTTTCTGAAACAGAAAATATCCAACATAACAATTATAACCTTCAAAATAAAGCTAAATCAAGAATGCCTCTAAATCAAAAATACATTCTTCCCAGACATTTCTCATGACAGTTTAGTGAAAATTAGAAATTGACAAAAGGTGTTGTCCACCCCCCCTGCCTTTTTAAGCAGTTCTTTTCTCCTAAAACCCGTTTCTTCTTGAGCAAGTGGCTCAATTTTCTGCCTTCCTGGGGAACATATATATCTAAAAGGAGAAACTCTAAAGAAACTAAAGGAAGAAATTCTGAACAGTAGGGTTTTAAGCAGTAGGATGTTAAACAATGTGAGAGAGTCAGAACTTACTCTTCCTTATCTGACTCTGAAATAACTCTTCTTTCCTACTTCTCCTGGCCCTCAGTCCAGGCTACTCCATGCCAAAGTGTGTGCTTCCCCCCTACAAACATGCTGGCACTCATCTAACTGCACCTCTCTAACCAGCACATTCTGTTCATTCCTCTAGGTTCTGGCACTCTGTACACCAAAGACTTCATAGCCCAGATCTCCATCCACCCTGATCTCTAGCCACTTACTTCAACTCTGCCTGCTACTGTGTGTGTGGGCGGGTGGGTGGGTGCAAGCACACACACACACACACACACACACACAGTAGCACACCTTTATCTTTTGAGACAAACTCACTATGTAGTCCAGGCTGGCCTCAACCTCAGAGAGATCCTCCTGCCTCAGCCTCCCAAGTGCTGGATTTACAGATATGCACCACCATGCCTGGCTCCATATCCACTTTTAAGGGGGAAAATGTCCAAGATTTCATTCAGTCCTCCCTCCCCTGCCACCATGTTTTGGTTCCTGGTTGTTAGAATTACCATTCATCCGATGAACATGCCAGAATTCTACAAATCTGTTTCTTCCTTGTTCAAAGCCACTGATCACTAAATTCATTACATTCTTTGCATCTGCTGTCTCTCTGCTTAAAATTCATGCTTCTTCCTAAAATACTCTTCAGTCTTTGTCAGAATTTGTTTCTTCAGTGACCACACTGAATGAGAGGCCACTTTAGCTTTTCCCTGTGAAAGTCCCTATCTCCTCCACCCTCCTCAGTTCTTCTATGAGTGCCATGGTGGTTTTTAAAGAGAATCTTAAGTTCTTCCACACTCACCTCATCCAGTGGTGGCATTAAGTCACTTCCTTGCATCTGGAGTTTATTTACTGACTCTTGTGTGACTTCTGGGACTGAGTCACAGATGATCACACAATCTCCTCAAACTTCTCTTGGAACACACACCCATGAAGCTCTGCACCACAGTGAAAGTCCAACTGCCTTGGAACTGCTAGGCTGCAAGGCAGCTGGTCATCAAGGGATGCTTGGGTCAGAGCTCCCACCAACGGGACCCACTGAGGTCCTCAGCTGATGGGATCAGCTGCCAGATATGGGTATGAAGACACTTGTAGGTCTCCCAGTCTCTTGCTCTTGCTTTACTCTCTACTGTGGAGTCTTCTCAGTTGTGACCCCAGATATCAGATCTCATAAGCCATTATCTGGGTACTCTCTCTAAATTTGTGAGGCACATAATCGACAAACATAATCAAATGGTAAGTTTGGAATGATTTTATAAATACCAGTAGCAACTGAATAACATCATCTTACATTGAACATATTCTTATTTATATTGATTATTCTTACTTTAAAATATCAGCTCTATGAGCACAGGAATTTTTGTCATTAGTTATTATTCATATGCCTAAAAGAATATGAGTACTTGACAGACATTTGATCAATATTTATGGTTAAATTTATCTACTGTATTTGTTTTACTAAAAATGAATGAAACAGTAAGTGAATGGATTGATTAATTTGATTTGTATTATGCTCTCCATTCCATTCCTCTGGTCTTAGTTCAAAAATTTATTTCCTACCTAGACTACAATTACTTCCTAACCGTTCTTACTTCCTCTTAGTTCATTCCCCACTATCTATGCTTCACACTTCAGCTATCCTCAAAAATAGACTTGATCCTATTGCTCATGCCAGCTGAAATGCTGAATCTGGGCTGGCATGTTTATACCATAATGAGCAGTGACTGAACAGATTAGGCTACAGCAAGTGGTTTTCAGGGGCTGGAAATGAAAACTGGCACATGGTTGGCTAGGAAAATTCCAGTGAAAAAACTACAGTCATATCCTGGTGGTGCTGAAACTGACCTTATCAAGCAATGATCCTAGGATGTTGTCTGGAGGCCAAGAAGCAAACAAGAGAAACTAGCCTGCAGGAGTCAACAGGCAAATGGAGCCAGGGTCTGAACAAAGCAGTACTGTAGGACCATATGACCCCAAATGAAGACAGATGGAAAGACATCTGTCTTTGACAGGATTGTAGTTTCTTGACTCAGTACCCAACAGATCCATGGCTCCTGGGAGACATTTCATCATTTTCTCTAACATGAAACGTTTTGAAAACACCTATTTCATTATTCTACATCTTTACATATGTTGCTGTCTTTATCCAGATGTGGGCGAGGATACTCCCACATACATCCCCTTGTGGGAGTATCCTTCAGTGTCTGTCTCATGTGTCTTCTCTGAGAAACCTCCCATAAGAATCTCTACTTTGCAGTACCACTGTCCATTACAAATACCTGTACTATGTGTATTGATCATACTGCACTACAATGGTGATAACCTTCTCGCTTTTACTTTGCAATTGTATCTATGTATTAGAATTTTTCAGCTACCTGAAACCCTGATTTCAGAAACCCTGATTCTGCTTAAACCTTTAGGAAATTGATTATTTTGTCATTAGTTGATGGAAGGTTAGTCTTGGATTGATTATTGACTAAGTAATATTGACAAAGACTCTGGTTTTTCTCTACTGAGATATTCCTAGAATTGACTGTACCTTGGATTGGGGACAGTGGCATTCACAGCAATAAATGTTATGTAGAGAAAAGGAAATTTTTACAGAAGTATCATTTTGCCCAAGGATCAAGTCACAGACCCATTTCCAAATCAAACAATCACTAGAGTTAGTTTACCATGGAATAGAATTATCTGTATTTACTGAAATCAGTCACCTGCGGGTGAAATTCATGAGACTAGCAACTTCTCTGCCAGAAAAGAAACAAGCAGACAGATCTTTTCTGAAATTTCTGCTTCTAAGCATAGGGTTTTTTAAAAACTGAAAATGGAAGTTGACTATCTTTAAAGTTTTTGTATTTTCAGATCTTTATATAGGAAAGATGTATAGCTAAGAAAAAATAGTATTATAAATCACTTAAAGCAGATTTGTTAGTAAAGATTAAACTGTATTATAAAAAATGGCATTTGTTAGTGCTAACAAATATCCTCTTAAAAAGAAGTATAGGTCATTGTGTCTTCAGTTCCAGCCCTTTGAAAACTCCCTTGTTAATACAATTAATAAGTAATTTCTTTTAAGCAAGAAAATCATGTACATGTTGACAGGTGATTAATCTCAGTACAAAATGAAGAGAATCTTGAATTTATGAAGCAATTACTGATAGCTATATAGTCTATTCCCCTGCTGAAACATACTGGTCCATGTGTCAAAGCCAAAAAAAGATTATAAAGTTAGTTCTGCAAGATCCAAGCAGAGGAAATAAATCTAATATCCAGCTATGATCATCTTTCATCCTTCTGCTCAACTGCTTGGCCCATCTTTCATATAACAAACAAAACAAAACAAAACAAAACAAAAACCTTGTTTTGGTTTTTTTTTTCTTTTAACTTGACAACAGAGAGGTTTTGTTTTTAATCTAATGGTGAAAGTATGGCCCTGGAAACTGTTGTCAGCCAGTTTCCACTTGTAACTATGTATTAGAAATATGAAGGAAGTTAATCTGGAAGAGTAAAGATATTGTGGAGAGAAGCAGAGAGAAAGGGCTGATATATCTGAATTCTTCAGGTCTAGCTACAGTTTTACTTTTCTACAAGTTCCAGTTCCTGAACTGACAGGAGACAAAGTCATCTTGACTAATACATACATGTAAGTTTAATCTCTGCAGCTGTTTTATTTATTTTTAAATATTTTACTGAAATATATATTTGGGGCCATTTCTGTTTCATAGCCACAGCTGTGGGTTACTTGGGAGATATATGACACACCAGTACTGCATTACGATTCCCTTTTTCTCCCTCAGATAAGGTTCCTGGACCCTCTGGCACCACTGTGAGGATGAACGTAAGCGCTGGCCCTCAGGGCTGAGGAACTTGTCCCCACAGAGGACGCTTGCGTAGTTAGTTCGCAGTTCCGGTTGTCTTGCTCAAGATCACAACCTGCTTCCAGTGAGTAGTCTGTGTCTGTGTGAGGGCCTGACTCGCTCACTCCAAGGCGACAGCTTCCCCCCTCACAGCCTCACAGGCGAACAGAGGGCTTCCAGGAGGCTGCGCTGCACTCAGTCTCCCCCACCTGAATGGCTTCCTTCTCCCTTCTGTGGGCACTTCTAATACCACCCCACAGTGAATCCTGGCACTCGGATCTCCATCTCTGGGGGCACCCCGAAGAAACCCAACCTGTGACACGACATTTACGAGAAGTAATTAACTGTGAAAATATTAGGCAACCCCTCAAGAAAAGCTCAGTAAATATTTAATGACTTCTTACATTCATCCAGCACTCTGCTGAGCATTGTAGAAAACATGAAAGAAGTATAAAGTATGTGCCTGTCCTTAAAGAACTCAGTCTCATTCAGCAGCATGTCCAGATGAGGAAGATCAAAAGGAAGCAAAAATTACTATACAGTCGATGACTCATATATATTGAATGAATATATCGTACATTAAGAAGAGATGTGTGTTGGAACTGACTATAAAATTTATTTGTGACCAGTTACCACTGTTCCTTTTCCTTTTATTCATTAACTCACTGCAGGATGTATCTACCAGGAGCCTGGGGCCCACCTAGCACTCCCCACTTTCTCACTCATAGCTCTCAAGAAAAACTGTAGACTGCGCCGGGCATGGTGGCTCATGCCTGTAATCCCAGCACTCGGGAGGCAGAGACAGGAGGATTGCTGAGTTCGAGGCTTGCCTGGGCTACATAGTGAGCTCAGGGTCAGCCTGAGCTACAAAGCAAGACCCTGTCTCAAAAAAAAAAAAAAAAAAAAAAAGAAAGAAAAACTGTAGACTGCTTTGGGGAAGCACAACCGGAAGTAAGTTAGGAGCTGCCCAGAACAACCCTGTCTGTTACTACCTCCAAATTGAAACAGAATGGTCGTGGGTGATTTGGCCCAGAAATTCACACAACCTCAGGTATAAAAACCAAGGGAGGGCTGTTTCGCAGAGTCCCTCAGCAGTGGTACAAGTGAGGTACATGCAGAAAAGATTCTGTCTTTGGAAAGGATTAGGTTACCCCGAATTGTAGGCGTCAGCTGTTCCTTACTGCCCATCTGTAAGTAATAAAGTTGCTCACGTAACTTGTGGTTTGTGCATGTGGTCACTCTCATGAAACTCAGGTAAGTCGTGCAAAATGCACATCAAGACAGAGTGGGCTAACGTGGTGCCCAGTGCACACTGAACTTCCTTCATGTCTATTTTACCATCTCCCTCTTCACAACAAAATATAGGATAAATAACCCAAACAAACATAAGATTTTCCTTTGATTTGGGCTAGGACTCTTTTCAGGGAAAACAGACTGAAATTAGGCCACAGAGTCCAGCTACTCACATTCTCTGCGTGGCCAAAGTGGAGCAATCATGATCCCACCTCACAAATAACCTGTGGAGGACAAGGATTATTCTACAGTCAGCAATGACTCTTAGCACATGAATCATAACATCTCCTAGCAGTACAGTGCTCTATTATTCCTGACTCTTATCTTCTTTGGTCCTCATATCATTCTAGAACAGTGGTGGTGACACTATGGCATGCATGCCACAGAGAGCTGTCTTTATTATTATAAGCTCTAAACTATTCACCATCAAAGTTATAAGGGGTGGAAAAAATACCATACTCTTACAGAGAAACAAAAATTAAGGTTTTGAGTTAAATCTTATTCCTATTTGTCATTTTTACATAGACTATTAAGTTCTATCTTTTATGGCTCCCAATTAACAGTGATGGGTTATGTTAGTAATATGGGAATTAATATTTTTAGTCTAGTAGTTCACTTCGTTCTGGACTCAGTGAGGGTAACAAAATAGAACTTCTACTGTTGCATATATCATTCAGAAGTAATACATTTGACTACAAATCATGATTTTGAAAACAGAAATTTACACAATTGCACCTGTATTTGAACAAATAGGTGTACTGTATTTTAAATAAGTATACTTAATTCCTACTAATCAAGCAATGATTTACAGTTACATAATTCTCTAGGAGATAAAAACCAGATTCTATTGGAAGCCCTCTTCTTTTCCTGCTCTACTGCATGGCATAACACTCAGCTCTTAACTGAGACACACTTATTTTGGATGTCCACATTGGCAGATCCCTCGGAGGGTAGAGTGGGGTTGGGATGAAAATTGATGGGAAAAGAAATTGGGCTGTCAGTTCCTGCAGTGCGCCTTCAACACAAATCACCCTGCTACTTCTTCTAAATATCTTCAGCTAGCATATGGCAAAAATATCAGTTTGCTTTCTTTACCCTTCACAAGTAAATTGAGGTCATCTCTTGTACAGTTATTGTTCTGTGAGAATCTTTCCATAAGACGATTTGACTTCCTTTTTTTTTTTTTGTCTACTTGTTTCCACCTATATTTACATCTACCTCATTGATTTTCAGGAATAACACCTCTTTCAGCTCCATTGCATGTGCTAGTGTATAAAATGAAGTACATATAATGTAGTATATAGTGTGTATAATGAAGATTCTATTTCTAAGGAGTTCTGTTAATTAACCTCAGACTTATCCCAAAAGCCTCACTGATGCACAATATAACCATTACCTACTTAATGGCTTTCTCTTCCTCCTTTGTACAAAGGGGATTGTTATAACTGTCCTGTTTATTAATGTCCTTTGAAAAATTACCCTATATCCCTGAAATACATGAACCTATTCTTCACAGTTATGTATTTATACATAATACCTGAAAATCCTTGACGTATACAGTACCTTGTCATCTGAAGTTTGAAGATGTAACCTCAGAGTCATTCAACTAGTCCTGATCTCTCAAACTGTCCAGTAACTGCATTTTGGTTGTTCTTTGCATTCTCTTCTCATCAGAAAATATTCAAAATGACAATAAAAATGTTCCTGCTGGGGCCGGAGATTTAGCTCAGTGGTTCCAGCACCTGCCTCGCAAGCGCAAGGTCCTGAGTTCAAACCCCGGTAACCACATACAATGCTGGGTGTGGTGACTCACACCAGCAATCAATACCACATACCACAGTGCCGGGTGTGGTGGCTCACGCCTATAATCCCAGCACTCTGGAGGTGGAGACAGGAGGATTTCTGAGTTCGAGGCTTGCCTGGGCTACATAGTGAGCTCAGGGCCAGGCTGAACTACAAAGCGAGACTCTGTCTCAAAAAAAAAAAAAATGTTCTTACTTTATTGAGCAAGGCCACCAAAATGAACTAGTTAAAAATGATGCTGGCAAAGAGGAAGGTGAAATAAAGTACCCCAAGAAAATGACCATTATTAGTCAGAAAAAAAATTAATTTTGTAAAAAGTGGAATGTTTTGCTGGGTAGTGTCTAGATTCTTATGTGAATGATTATACCACATTTATTCACCATGGAAAGAAGAGTGACTGAAGGAATTGTTTCTGCAAGTGCTTCAGCCAATGCAAATGTGATCATTTCTAGAGGAAAAAAATATAGTTAAGCTGTTTTATAACTTGAAAGATTCTTTATGTTCAGATGTTTCTCTGCTGAATGTTTAGGACCTGGTACAGGAGACAGTGGGGAAAGGCTGTGCATATTATTATTGTCCCATCTGCTAAAGTAGTGTTGATTGTATAAGGATTACTTTTTAATATTTTTTATTGCTACACAAGACAAAGTATTTTAAACGGAGTTCATATTTCATTTTACTGGGAAAATAGTAATCAGGTGGGATGATTCTTAATATATTGGTTTAAAACTATTGACTAACTTAAAAATACCCCTATGATTATATAAATGTCTACATCTTAAATTTATGCTTTCCATCTATGAATTCCTCATAACATGGTCAAATTTATAGAAGTGTTTAAGCAGTACAATATTTATAATTTACAGAATTTCATGTAGTCAAAAACTTTCACCCACTATTTAAAAGATGGTTTAGTAAACTATGATTTAAACACAGAAAATGATGTTATCTACAATAATACCCTTTAAAAATATTAATGAAAGGGGCTGGAGGGTTAGCTCAGTGGTTCCGGTGCCTGCCTTGCAAGCGCAAAGACCTGAGTTCAATCCCCGGTGACCACATAGGCTTCTTGTCTGCCACCTATGAAATCAATCTGTCTATAATTTTGAATGTTTCTATAGCTAGTAAAACAAAAATTATTGACATTGTAAAAAGGAAATTTTCCAAGGGCCTTCTGCAATTATCCAAAATAGTTGTTTACTTACAAATATGTATCTAATTAGACAGTAGGTTTATATATGTTAGTTATTGGGAAACAAGACAGAACAAAGAATACAGAGTTTATAGTCCAAAGGAAGAATTAAACAAGAAGCAAATAATTATATAATCAGAAAGTAGGAGGATTAGTGGGTGTTAGCCAAGCCACACTGAGGGATATGTTGGGCATCGGACAGAATATGTAACAATTCGAGCGACCAAAATCAGCGTCTAATGTTCATGAACCAGGGCTCCTGGTGGTCACTTCTCACACTTTTAATGGTTGGAAGGAGTCTTGTGATTATTTCTGTCCACTAAAATGTGAGCAATTCAGAAATATCAGAGTAGCAATCAGCAGCAAAAATATAGCCTCTCTCAGTATTCAGACCTCTGGAAAATAACTTGTTGAAGAGAAGAAAAGTAGGTTTCTGGAAATTAGGAGGGAGCTGACACAAAAACTAGGAAAAAAAAAAAAAGTATGGAGTAGCTGGAGAAATGGGAGCCCAACACAGAAAAAAAAAAAAAAAAAAAAAAAAAAAAAAAAAAAAAAAGAACAAAGCAGACTAGAAAGTATATCCCAGCCTCCAAAGTGGGGAAACCTGTCTTCACAGACACAAGGCAAGCCTCCAGGGTCAATAGCTGCAGGGAGAAATAATGAACTGAGTCAACAGCACTCATCCCAAAGAAAGCCTTCCTAGGATTGTAAACTGCAAAAGCAGCATGGGGTCTGCTCTGAAAGTTAATTCTGCATGGCAGGCTAGAGTTGAATAACAAATACAAGTAAGTGCCTTCAGTATTTGAAAGTGCTTCATTCAAAGCCATTTTGCCAAGAAATTAAAGGTTTAAAACTGAGCCACAAAACTACAAAACAACTTCACTTTAGGATTTACAGAGCTACCTTGCCACAGTGACTGGACGAGTGAAATGACCATAAGAAATAGATACAAAGGGACAGTGAGCTAGACAGAAACCTCCTGTGAAGTTTAAGCTCAGGCTAGGAAGGACATAGGGCTCCATCCTCTGTAGCAGGAAGTGAAGTCTGGCACATGTGGATTTTAGAAGGGGCTGAGTCTGAAAGTGTTGTCATAAATCCAGCAGCCTACTTTAAGCTGCCTACATCCAGCATACTCCAATCTTACCAAAGTAAGCAAGGTCATGCTTTGGCTTGGACTGTTGCCACAACCTGGGGTATATGAACAGAGGAACTTTAGAGGGGGAGGGAATCACCTCGGAAACCCACAGCCCACAAAGCTAAGTGAAGAAAGCTGACCTGCTGCATTCCAAGACTGTAGTTCCTGGTGGAAAAAAAACACAGATTCAAAAATACAGAAGAAAAAGTTTGACTCATTTTTTCCTATTGCTTTTTTTTGGGGGGGGGGGCTTGGAATTTTTTCCTATTTCATTTTCTCCTCTGAACTTTTTCCTTCTTTTTCTTGATCATTCTTTCCTGTTACCTTAATCTAATTCTATTCATTTCCTTTTACTCCTTAATAGGACGCTATCTTATTTTCCTCTTCATTTTCATCTTCTGTTGCTTAATTTTTCAGTTTCTTCTTTCATTCTTCCATTCTCTAGTCTTTTTATCTTTACTAGTATAATCATTAAATTTTATTATTTTTTTAGTGTTAGCTCTATGCCATTTCTATTGAGTGCTTTTCTATTGTTAGCAGAGATATAGTTGTTGCATTTAGTAGATAATTACCATGTCAATATTTGTCTTAGAATTTATACTATAGTTATAAATCAATTTTCTATACTTATACATGTTACATTATTGGTTCTTATAGTGTATAGATACCTAGCTTGTCTTTGACACTACTCTTGTCACAGATTCGGTTGCTATTGCCAGAGCAACATACTATAGCTGTTGTTATTAGTTGGTTTTCTCTGTATGCAAATATCTGGATTGCCTTTGTATCATTAATAATACTATGGTCTGATTCTGGAGAACTGGGTGCTGGGTCAATTATAATTCATCATCACTTTCTAAATTAATGCAAGTGGTTGGACTTGGGACAGAGGCAAAGGCCTACAGTTGCCATACTAAGAGTGTATCAATGAAAAGTAGAAACTAAACACAGAGTTCTCTGTATTAGCAGCAAAGTGTTTTTACTATAATTGCCCAAATATACAAGCACGTGGCGCACGTGCGCATGCGTGCGCACACACACACACACACACACACACACACACACACATGAGAAAATGCAACAAAATATCTCCAAAAACTCTCAACTCACCCAAGACTGATCCTTGAAGCACTGAGAGGAAGAATATCAAAAGCCAAACAGCTGAATTATTTGAAAGGGTTACAGCAGGTTAAAAAGAAAAAAAAAAAGCACAGAAAGATGCATAGAAAATACAACTAAACAGATAATGGATTTAATAAAATGATCAGTGAGTTTACAGATGACACTAATAAAAAGCTAGGTAATCTAACCAAAACAATACAAGACATAAAGGATGGTATGGTTTATGTCTAGATGTCTCCCCAAAGCCTCATGTGGCAGGTGGAGCTTTTTCAGAGGTGGTTAGATCTAGAGTGTACAACGATGGGATTAATCCACTGAGTGTAAATAAAGGGAAGACCCACTCTGGGGGTGAGTGACCTATCCTAAGGCCATGTAACTTGGATTATAATACAAAGACAAAAAAAGGCTGGTATGGTCACTTACTGCTTGCTTTTTCACTACTTTGCTGCCTTCTGCCAGCCATGAATTGTTTTTCTTCTGTGATGCCCCTCTACCATGCCGGTCTGCCTTGGAGGCAGCCAAATGTTAACTAAAACCTTTACAAATCATGTGCTAAATAAATCTTTCCTCCTTCAACTTTGGGAGTTAGATATTTTGTCTTAGCAATGAGAAAAAGTAAAACAATGGACAAGTGAAGCAAAGAATTACAGTTCATGAAAAGGTATCCCCCCAAAGTACAAGAGAATAAAACTCTACTGAACATATGGGCAGCAGAAGGAACCATTATTAGGTCAGAGTATCAAAATTAAAAGATATACCAGCTGCCGGTGGTTAATTAGCCACAAGTATAATGAACACAGCAAGAGAACATGATCATTTCAATAAATGCAAAAAAAAAAAAAAACTTTTCCCAAAAATCCCTGAAAAGGCAGAGAAAGACATTTTTTTTTCAGTTTGAAAGAAACCATTTATGACAAACCCACTACTAATATCAAGTAAAATGAGGAAAAGCAGAAAGCTTTCCCTGAAAAATCAAGAACAAGACAAGTATGTCTACTGTTAGCATACCCATTAAATAAAGTATTCTAAATATTAGCCAGAGCAGTCAAGAGAAAGAAGGGGATATGTATGAAAAAGGAAGAAGTTAAATTCCCATTATCTGTAGATGACACAATCGTCTACATAGAAATCCCTCCCCAAAGATCTAACCAAAAGACCCCTAGAATTAATAACTAAATTCAGTAGCATAGCAGGATACAAAACCAACAGAAAAATAAGTAGCATTCCTGCATACCAATAATGAGCTCACTGAGAAAGAAGTTAGGAAAACAATTCCATTCACAAGAGCATCAAGAAAAAAATAAATATTTGGCAATTAACCTAACCAAGAAAGTGAAACACTCCTGCAATAAAAATGACAGTACTCTGAAGGAGATCAAAGAGGACATCAAAAGATGGAAGATACTCTTTTCCTGAACAGCAGCAAATGCTGTTAAAATAAACATACTTCCAAAACTGAAATATACATTAAATGCAATCCCAACTAAAAACAGCATACCTTACAGAACTAGAGAAAAACAGTCCTAAAAGTCATATGGAACTGGAAGAGACCAGAATAACAAAAGTAGTCCTGAGTAACAAGAGGAAAGCAGGAAGTACTATAATCTGAAACTCGAAGTTACATTACAAGCAGTATGATACCGGCACTAAAACAGACATGTCCTAGTGGGACAGATTAGAGGATGCAGAAACAACTCCATGCACATTGCGCTATCTGATCTTGAATAGAGGGGCCAAAAACATATACTGGAGGAAAAAGAGCCTCTGTAGCAAATGAAAAACTGATTTTTTTTTTTGAGACAGGGTCTCACGTTGTAGTTCAGGCTGGCTCTGCGCTTACTATGTAGCCCAGGCAAGCCTTGAAATCAGCAATCCTCCTGTCTCTGCCTCCCGAGTGCTGGGATTATAGGCGTGAGCCACCACGCCCAGCACTGTGGTATGTGGCATTGATGGCTGGTGGGCGTGAGTCTCCATGCCCAGCATTGTATGTGGTTTCCGGGGATCGAACTCAGGACCTTGCGCTTGCGAGGCAGGCGCCGGAACCACTGAGCTAACCATCCGGCCCATCAAAAAACTGATTATTTTTATCCAGAAGATTGAATCTAGTTCCAATTCTCTCAAAACATACTGAACAAAAAAAAAATTGATCAAAGATCTAAATGTTAAAAAAGAAACATATAATCTGCTAGAAGATAAAATAGGTAAATCTCTTGAAGACATAGCTATAGGAAAGGATTTTCTGAACAAAACTTCAGCTGCACAAGAGATACTACTAATAATCAACAAATGAGATAATGAAAAGCTCCTGCACAACAAAGGACACAATCAATAGAGTGAAGAAACAATAAGCAGAATAGGAAAAAATATTACCAGCTACTACTCAGAGGACTAATATCTAAAATATATAAAGAAAAAAATTAGACTCCCCTAAATAAATGACTGAAGAGTCTTTGGGCCAACTGAAATAAACAGATACTTTCAGAAGGGCTACAAATTGCTATTGAGGGGCTGGGGATTTAGCTCACTGGCTCCCATGCCTGCCTTGCAAACACAAGGTCCTGAATTCAATCCCTGGTACAAAAAGTGCTAATAAATACATGAAAATACATTCAAAATTTCTGACTATGAGAAATGCAAGTTAAAACAACACTAGCAATGCATCATACTTAAAGAATATCATTAAGAAATGAAATTAGAACAAATTCTGCTAAAGCTGTGGGGGGAAAAGGAACCCTTCTACACTGTTGGTGGTAATGCAAACTAGTGTAACTACTGTATATAAAGATTCCTCAAAATACTAAATATAGAGATTCTGTTCAACCCTGCTATTCTCCTTCTATATATCATCCTGTAAGAATTAGTCATAATATTACAGTGATGTATATATACTCATATTTATAGCAGCACAATTCATAGTAGCTAAATATTGGAAGCACCCTATATGTCCAACAACAAATGAATGGATAAAGAAAATATGGTGTATTTACACATAATGGAGTACTACTCTGCTATAAAGAAGGATAAATTGGAGTCTCTTGTGCAAAAATGAAATGTATCTTAAAACTAAAACATGAAGTGAAATAAGTCAGCCACACAATCTTAAATATCACATGGTTTATGCTACATGTGAACTCTAAATTATACATGAAGAGTAAAATAGAAGGTAAGTATTAGAAAAATAGAGAAATAGATCTTTTCAAAATGGGCAGGAAGCCAAAATCAAGAACTAGAGGGAAGGGGGATGGAGGAGAGAAGAAGGCCATGAAAAAAGAATTAAAACATGTTATATATATGTGCCAGCTCCAACCAAAGAATATAATTATTATGTACTACAAATATGTAGCAGTATAAACAAATAAAATGTGAGCAGGAGCTAATGTGCAGCTCTTTCCACCCACAGTAGCCTGTTTCATCCCCCGATTTGCAACTAAGTACCCACAAACCCTATCTAGATCGCTGAAGCATCATGTGGCAACACTTGCCCTGGACCATTACCTGGGCCTACACCAGACATTGCATTGATAATAAATAAACCTTTGTCCTGATCAGCTGTGGAGAACTGGGGATCATTTATTTCTAGAATAACCCTGCCCATGTTCTTTT
This sequence comes from Thryonomys swinderianus, assembly GCA_004025085.1. Classification (NCBI taxonomy): domain Eukaryota; kingdom Metazoa; phylum Chordata; class Mammalia; order Rodentia; family Thryonomyidae; genus Thryonomys; species Thryonomys swinderianus. Next base: position 58,489 of record PVIC010002374.1, read on the forward strand.
AAGATCAAAGGAGGATGACTGGATCTAGCCCATGTCACTGCTGTTACAGAAAGGACATGTGTTGTTTTGTTTTGTTTTATTTTGTTTTGTTTTGTTTTTGAGACAGGGTCTCACTTTGTAGTTCAGGCTGGCACTGAGCTCACTATGTAGCCCAAGCAAGCTTCGAACTCAGCAATCCTCCTGTCTCTGCCTCTAGAGTGCTGGGATTACAGGCGTGAGCCACCACGCCTGGCACAAGACATGTGTTTAAAATGACAGTGCAGAGAGCTTCAGTGAAGGCTGACATCAGTGATGGCTTCATCCAGTCTCTATAAGATGCACCTTCCAGCATTCTGAGCTGGGATTCACACTTCCATTCCCACGTCACCATAAATGTGCCTCTGGAACATGTTTTTCTCAATCTCATTTGTTAAACGCTAGTCATTCTCTCCAGGTTGAAGCTAAGAGTAGACTATACACCCTAAGAAAACACTACCAGCCTATATCCACAGCTCTGCCTTTCAACACTCCTCTCATTTATATAAAAATTGCATTTTAATACCCACCATGAAGTACCTTTGCTTCATTTTCTATTTTGTTTTTTATTTTTCCAGTACCAAGGATCAAATTGAGGACCTTGTGTTTGCCAGGCAGGTATGCGGCTCCACTGAGCTATATCCCTGGCCCACTTCACTTTCCTTGAATCCTATCATCAAATCTCTTTTCCAAGTGCAAAATACACAAAATGAACCCAAAGAAATGGAAACTACTATGTTGCAACTCAGAGTCAACTAGAACCGCACTGTGGAGAGCATCTGAGACTGCTACAGACATGTGTACTGCCATGCGTGTACAGAAGATTAGGATCTGCCTCACTGTTTGCATGTATAATAATAGCTAACACTACACAAGGCTTACCATATGTTAACCAGCTAGAACCAGAAAAACTACTTCCAACAACCATACAAAATAGAACGCGAAGTTCAATCTCAACTAAGAATGTTTTAGAACAGAATACTTCCTTCTTTATTTAGAATCTCATTTCCACCAACTCTCATTTTAATAAATAATAATATAAAAGATTTTTTAACCACTTCTGATACTGTAAGGCCAACCAGTGAACAATAAAAACTGCACAGTCATTTCCACTAATGAGATACTATTTCAGAATTGAAAAGGTTTCTTATGTTTCTATAAGTATATAAACTTCAACTGTCTATACGCTAGTGGGTTTAACTTATTTGAAGAGGCTTTCCACAGTCTGAAGAAACCACCAAGATTTAGCTCTCACCCTGGTGCCACAGAAGATGGCCCTTGAGCCAGACAACTTGTATGTGCTTTCCCTGAGACCCTACGAACCTTCTCTCCAGATTCCTGGCCTGCAGTGGAGCAGTGAACCATGTACTAAGGCTGCAGTATGATTTCACTGAAGCTTCCTAACATTAAATTTGGGGGTTTTTATCCCTGAGAAAATATATTTAGCTCACTGACATTACTTTCTGATTAGATTTGTGTCACCCTAATAAATGTTCTTGATGATCTCCATCTACTTCAACTTTAGAAGTATCTTCTGCCTTCTCTCAAGTATTATTTGTCAAGAAAAGGAAAAACAACACTCAATGACCAACAGGTAAGTTTCAGTAAGTCTAAGTCTAGGACAAAACCTACCCCAAGAGTTCTGCTTATGACCAAGATGAAGTTAACAGGGACAGATTTAACCCCTTTCCTGCCATAATCAGAACAAATGGACAAAATACATTAAACAAGATTTCAAGGTATTTGGCAACAAAAACACCAACTAATGAGTGATGGGAAACAGACAGTGAGCCCTATGACTGCCCCAGCTAACAGCCTTGAGAGAGTTTCCACACCACACCACAGGAAAAGGCACCCAGGAAAGACCCGGTTGACTCCTTGAGTGGAGAAGATGGAATATAGCATATTTGAATATACAGTAGTAGAACCTATCCAAAATAAAACAGAGGACCAAAGAACTACCATAATAGTGTATTAGGGAGCTGTGGACAACTTTAAGATACCTAACATGCATTTAATAGAAGTCAGTGAAATGGGCAAGAAAAGAGAGGATGACAGTTTGTTTGAAGCAATAATGGCCAATAATTTCCCAAATTTAATAAAAAGTATAAATCCACATACCCAAGTTCAATAAAACCAAGATATAATAATATGAAGAAAAAATACCAAGTCATATCATAATACTATTCTTTATAAACCAGTGATAAAAGTGCTATGAAAACAAAAAAGTCTTATACAAAGATAAATGAAAACAAAAATAAGTGGATTTCTTATAAGATAAACATATATGACTAAAGCAACATCTTTGCACTGTTAGGGGAAAAAAATCCCATCAAGCTAGAATTCTACACCAAACAAAAATAGTTTTCAAGAACTAAGGAAAATAACTTTTGGAAAAATAAAAAAGCTACATTACAAAAATATTCATCATCTACAGTCTTATTTACAAGAAATCTTAAAAGGAAAATTTTCAGCCAAAAACACAAGGGGGAAAAATAGAACAAATAGAATATAAGTAGCAGGATGGCAGACATATCTAACTATATCAATAATCACATTAAATGTAATTCTCAAAACATCCCAATTAAAAGGCAGGGATTGTCAAATACATTAAAAAGACCAAACCCTACAATATGCTGCATAAAAGAAATGTTTTTCTTTATCTCCTGATACATCTATCTACTGTATATGTATACATATGTAAAAGAATAGAAAAATATGTATCACACTAACCCCAATTAAAATAAATTTGGAGCTGGGTGTGGCACCTGTAATCCCAGCATTCGGGAGGCAGAGGCAGGAGGATTGCTGAGTTCGAGGCTTGCCTGGGCTACATAGTGAGCTCAGGGCCAGCCTGAACTACACAGTGAGACCCTGTCTCAAATAAATAAATAAATAAATAAATAAATAAATAAATAAATAAATAAATAAATAAATAAATAAATAAATAAATAAATAAATAAATAAATTTGGAATTATTGTATTAACATCAGACAGTAGATTTTACAGCAAGAATTATGAGGATTTTTTTATTTCCTAATGATGAAGGTGTTAAATGATCAATTGGGCCTAAACAAATCTAAATATTTGTTCCCCTAATAACAAAATAAATGGAGCAAAAACTGACAAAACTACAAAAGCAGCAGATAAGCCCATAATGGTGATCAGTCTTTAATATTCCTCCTTCAACAGTTGATAGAACAAACAAAAAATCTGTAGACATAGATTTCATAATATAATCAACCCATCCCATTTAATTAAAATTTTAGAACATTCCACCTAACAAAAGAAGAATGAAGATTCTTTTCAATTATACAAGGACCATTTTACCAAAACAGATCATGCTCTAGGCCATCAAAAAAGTCCCATTTTTAAAAATCCAAATAATGCAAAGGATTATCTCTGACCTTAACTGAATTATTAGAAATTAATGATGGGAAGCCCTACAGAATACCTTCAAATATTTGAAAACTACATTATGCACTTCTAAATAATCAATGAAGCTAATAAATATTAAAAATTGGAAAGCACTTTAGATTGAATGAAGAAAACAAAGGTGTTTTTTTGGTTTTTTTTGGGGGGGTTTGGCCCTGGGAAACAAACTCTGGTCCTTGTGCTTCCAAGGCAGGCGCAGTACCACTTGAGCCAAATCCGTGCCCCCCCAATTTTGTTTTTGAGTCTTCTGTGTATTTCAGAGTGGCCTTGAACTCATGGCTATCTTATTGCTTCAACTGCTTAAGTGTGTCTTTCACCATGATCAGCTCCTAAGTTGGGTGAAAATTGAAATGAAATATTTTTGAATCTATAAGATGGTTTGCAGCAACACTCAGAGGAAATTTATAGCATTAGAAAATGAAATTCATGCCAGGCGTGGTGGCTCACACCTGTCATCCCAGCACTCGGGAGGCAGAGACAGGAGGATTGCTGAGTTTGAGGCTTGCCTGGGCTACACAGTGAGCTCAGGGCCAACCTGAACTACAAAGCGAGACCCTGTCTCAAAAAAAAAAGAAAATGAAATTCACGGGCTAGAGGTGTAGTTCAATGGTGGAACATTTGGGAAGTATTTGCAAGACCCTAGGTTTGACTCCTAACAAAAGGAAGAAAGGAAGGACAGGAAAGAGAGAGGGAGGGAGGGAGGGAAGAGAGAAGGGAGGGAGAATGGGAGGGAGGATAAGAAACGGGGAGGGAGGGGTAGAGACAGAGAAGGGGGAAGGAGGGGGAGAGAGGGAGAGAGAAGAGAAAGTGAAAGCCATATAACAGAGAAAGGAAACAGAAAGATCAGATCAGAAAGCCATATGATGAAAACATAAAACCCACAGGGAAAAAAATAAATAAAACTAAAATAGCTACTTTGTCTACTGCATAAAACTGGTAAATCTTTAGGTAAACCTATTAGAGCAGCAGAGAGAGACAGAGAAAGAATCAATCCTGAATAGCTTTATACCTAAGTTTGCCAAATATCTATGCAAAATATTTCAGAAAATCTTACAAAGTACTTCTCAAGTCACTTGATTGGGCAGTGAGCTAAAACACTAGAAATGATGTTTCCTACCATATTATCCCATGGGACATATATGTAAAATTTCTAAACACAATTTTAATAAAATGAATCCATAAATATATTAAAGGACCATCATGACCAAGGGAAATTTATTCCATGAAAGTAATAAAGGTACTAAAAACATCAATTTGTGTGATCAATCTCATTAATAAAATAAAAGGAAAAAGGTATGATAATCTAAATAAATGTTCAAAAAGCATTTAACAATACTGAACTTGTATTCCTGGAAGTTCAGCAAGAGAACTTTCTCACCCTGATTAAGCAAAAGAGAATATATTTGAAAATCCTTCAATTAAAATTATTCTCAATGCTGAAAGAATAAATGCTTTTCCTCTCAAATCAGAAACAGGACAAGGACACCACTCTTTACCATTGTCATCCAGTATTTTACTAGAGATTCTAACTAGTCCACAAAGGCAAAAAGAAAAAGGTTTAACAGGTGGCATCTAGGTTAGAAAGAAAGAAGTAAAACTACTTGCAGATAACATGATTGTCTATGCAAAAAATTTTACAGAATATATTAAAAAGCTACTGGAACTAATAAAGTTAGATTAGTGAGGTTCAAGATACAAAATCAATATAAAAATCAATTGAGGTTTTATATACTAGCAACAATCAAACTTTATACAGTAATATAATTTACAAAAACATAAAAAAATGGAAATAGGGATGGAGCTAACCAAAGATGTGAAAAGACTTTCATGAAATCCATGAAAACCAGAAAACTTTTCAAGAAATATTATAGAAACCTAAATACATGTTGAAAAATTTCACATCAGATTGGAAGACTCGGTATTGTTAATATGTCATTTTCCTCAAATTAATTTATATACCCAATACAGTACTAATCAAAATCCCAGCAGGCATTTCTGAAGAAATTAACAAGGTAATTTTAAAGTTCATAAATACAAAGTAACTAGAATAGCCAAAACAAATCTGAAGAATAGTACAAAGTTAGAGGACTGTCAAATCATAAAGATTTATTATAAAGCTATAATAATCAAGACAGTATGTGTTTAGAACAAAGATTGACAAATTGATTACTCATATAAACAATAGAATGGATAGTCCAGAAATGACCTACAAATATAAGGAAAACTGATCTCCTTATAGTCAACAGATAAAAACAGAAAGAGAATTTTTTTTCAACAAAACACACAGAAGGAATCTAATGCCCATATGCAAAAAATGTGAGCTTCAATCCATATCCCTCACTATCTGCAAAATTATCTCAAATGGACCAGAGACCTAAATATAAATCTTACAACTATATAGATTCTTGAAGAAAATATAGAGAAAAATTTTATGACATTATAAGGTTAGGCAAAAGCTTCTTTGAAACAGGTAGAATGTTTGAGGACATAGAAGTAGGTAAGGACTTCATGAACAAAAATTAGACCACATAGGAAATACTACAAAGAATCAACCACTGGGACCTCATCTTCTTTTTTTTTGCTTTTGAGACAGGGTCTCGCTTTATAGTTCAGGCTGGCCCTGAGCTCACTATGGTGCCCAGGCAAGCCGCCGCGAACTCAGCAATCCTCCTGTCTCTGCCTCCCGAGTGCTGGGATTATAGGCGTGAGCCACCACGCCTGGCATTGTGGTATGCGGTGTTGATTGTTGCCCAGCATTATATGTGGTTACCGGGGATCGAACTCAGGACCTTGCGCTTGCAAGGCAGGCGCCAGAACCACTGAGCTAACCCTCCGGCCCATGGGACCTCATCTTCTTAAAAAGCTTTTGTACAACAAAAGAAATCACCAACATAGTGAAGAGACAACCCACTGAGTGGGAAAAACATTTTAGCCAATGGTTCTTCAGGCAAAGGATTAATATCCAGTACAGCTAAAGAACAGAAAAAAAAAAATCAGTCCACCTAAATTTTTTTTAAAAAATTCAAAAATAGACATCTGAGATGAATATATACTTTTCAGATGAAGAAACAGAAACAACAAATAAATAATGAAAAAAATGTTTAACATCACTGGTCATTCGAGAGATGTGAATTATTAAAAAGCCTCTGCACAGCAAAAGAAACCACCAGCAGAGCAAAAGCACAGCCAACAAATTGAGAAAATTTTTTTTACCAGGGCCAGAGATTTAGTACAGTGGTTCCAGCGCCTGCCTAGCAAGTGCAAGGTCCCTGGCTCCATTCCCTGTAACCACATACAATACTGGGCATGGTGGCTCAGGCCCACTGATAATCAGTACCATGTACCACAAATGCCGGTCCCATCCATGGTGGCTCAAACCTATAATCCCAGCACTCGGGAGGCAGAGACAGGAGAACTGCTGAGTTCAAGACTTGCCTGAGCTACACAGTGAGCTCAGGGCCAGCCTGAACTACAAAGTGAGACCCTGTCTCAAAAAAAAGAAATTTACTAGCGGTTTCTCAGAAAATGGGCTACTGTCTAGAAAATGCAAGGAGCTTAAAAAAATCCCCCTCCCCAATTTAAAGACCTAATTCAAAATGGGCACCTGAATGAACAGTTTTCAGAGGAAGAAGGAAAAGTAGCTAAGAACCATATGAAGAAATGTTTAACATCACTAGTCATTTGAGAGATGCAGATGAAAACAACTGAGATTCTATCTCACTCTACAAAGAATGGCTGCTATCTCAACATTAACTAGCAATAAATGCTAGTGAGGCTGTGAGAAGAAAGAAACCCTTCTCCACTGTTGGTGGAATTGTAGACTGTGCAACCACTATGAAGATCAGTGTGGAGAGTCCTCAAAAAACTTGGATTAGAGGTCCCGTTTGACTCTGCTATTCCTCTGCTCTGTATATACATGAAAGAATTGAGTTATTCATAACACAGCAAATTTGTGCACTCGTGTTCATTGCAGTTCAGTTTGTGATAGCTAAATATTGGAAACAACCCAAAAGCCCATCAACTGGAGACTGGATAAAGATGAGGTTCTTCTATAAAATGGAGTATTACTCTACCATAAAGAATGATAATTTTGAGTCATTTATACTCAAATGGACATACTTTGAGGACAAACTCATAAGTGAAATGAATAGGTCACAGATGTGTAAATAATGTATCTTTTCTCTGGTATGAGAAACTGAAGATATTTATAAATGAGTTCTAGAGTGTATGATAGACACTGTGAAACAAAATATTCAAATGGTAAAGGGAGTAGGAGTATATAACATGGGGAAAATGCAATGGTTAAGAAAAGGAAACAAAGCTTATGTATATACAGGGCAGGGAGTTGCAGGGCATGCAGGAGAATGGGAAAAATGAGAATTAAGTCATGTTATATACTGGTACAAATTTTTTTTTTTTTTTGAGACAGGGTCTCGCTTTGTAGTTCAGGCTGGCTCTAAGCTCACTATGTAGCCCAGGCAAGCTTCGAACTCAGCAATCCTCCTGCCTCTGCCTCCTGAGTGCTGGGATGACAGGTGTAAGCCATCACGCCCGGCCTGGTACAAATTTTCAATGTCAATTATGACCATGATATGTACATAAAATGTACCAATTAAATCAATTAATTAAAAGAAAGAATACCGAGATTCCATCTCACTCCACAAAGAATGGCTGTTATCAAGAAATCAACCAACAACAAATGTTGGCAGGGCTGTGGGGGGAAAGGAACTCTTCTCCACTGTTGGTGGGAGTGTAGAGTAGTGAAACCACTAGGGAAATCAGTGTAGAAATTCCTTTAAAAACTAGGATTAGTGGGTCCCATTTGACCCAGCTATTCCTCTACTGGGTATCTTCCCAAAAGAATTAAAAGCATCATACCACAATAATATTTGTGCACCCATGTTTATAGTAGCACAGTTTATAATAGCCAAACCTTGGAAATAACTCAAATGCCCATCAGCTGTTGAATGGATAAAAAAGATTTGGTTCTTTTGCATAAAGGAGTACTATTCAGCCATAAAGAGATTTTTATAGGTATATGGATACACCTTGAGAGCATACTTTTAAGTGAAATACATAGAACACATGTAAATATCACATTGTTTCCCTGGTATGAGGAACTGAAAGTGAAAATAAAGCCCAAAAAGAATAATAAGTATGTTGAGATAGGAAGAAGTTATTCAAAATTACATAGAATGTAAGATATTTTGTGAATACTTAAAATGTGTTAAGACAAAAAAAAGGTATATTATTATTGGGAGCTGAAAGCAAATAAAAAATATGTACTTTTAAAATCAAGGTATACAGTGAATTTACCATTGTCATTTGGCAATAGTTTTTGTTATGAGAAATTATTCTTTTATAGAACAGCTTTTATATTTTTCATTAATATTTATTTGTATTATATTAAAATTTAAAAGTCAAATAAATAAATAATGAAAAAAGTTCTCTGATATAACCCTAAAAGTATAACACTTTTTTTTTTTTTTGAGACAGGGTCTTGCTTTGTAGTTCAGGCTGGCCCTGAGCTCACTATGTAGCCCAGGCAAACCTTGAACTCAGCAATCCTCCTGTCTCTGCCTCCCAAGTACTGGGATTACAGGTGTGAGCCACCACGCCTGGCAGTATAACACTTTTTAAAAAATCTGATGCTGAGGACAGAAGCCAGGCACAAATTTTTAAAAAATATTTTTAAAAATCCTAACCTTTGAAAAATAATGTTATGAAAAATGAGAAGTCATGGACTGGGAAAAAATATTTATGATGTGAATACACGATAAATAACCTGGGTTCAAATTATATAAAAATTTTTATAACAATTCAATTTTAAAATGGGTATAAGACTTAAACACACATTTCACCCAAGATGATTTACAGATGATAAATAAGCATGAAACATGTTTGATTTCACTACCATCAGGGAAATGTAAATTAAAACCCAATGAGATATCATCACATTCCTATTAAAGTGGCTAAAATGACAGACTCACAGCAAGAGAAATTGGGGAGTCAATCCCTTTCACAATAGCACCCAGAAAAATGAAATATCTAGGAATCAATCTAACAAAGGAGGTGAAAGACCTCTACTCTGAAAACTATAGGACTCTGAAAAATGAGATAGAGAAGGATATCAGAAAGTGGAAAAACATCCCTTGTTCCTGGGTAGGGAGAACCAACATCGTCAAAATGGCTATACTTCCACAACTACTATACAGATTCAATGCAATTCCAATTGAAATTCCAACACTATACTTCACAGAGCTAGAGAAAATAATACAAAAATTCATCTAGAACCACAAGAAACCTAGAATAGCAAAAGCAATTCTAAGCAACCACGACATGTCAGGGGGTATTACAATCTCCAATTTAAAACTCTACTATAAAGCCACTGTGATAAAAAAAAAAAAAACTGCATGGTACTGGCAAAGTAACAGACCCAAAGACCAGTGGAATAGATTAGAAGATCCAGAAACAACACTGGATTCACTAAGCCACCTTATCTTGACAAAGGAGCCAAGCATCCTCAATGGAGGAAAGGCAGCCTCTTTAACAAATGGTGCTGGAAAAACTGGGCTTTAACATGCCCAAAACTAAAGCTAGACCTATCTCTTTCACCATGCACAAAACTAAACTCACAATGGATACGAGACTTAAACATTAAAACAGAAACAATAAACATGCTAGAAAACAGGTTAGATAAAACTCTTGGAGACATTGGCTTAGGCAGAGACTTCATGAATAAAACCTCTCACACAAGAACGAGCAGAAAGAATCAACAAATGGGATCTCATCCTACTGAAAAGCTTCTGCACAGCAAAAGAACTCACTGGCACTGCTAAAAGACAACCAACAACGTAGGAAAATCATTACTAGCTGCTTGTCAGACAAAGGGCTATTATCTACAATATACAAGGAACTTAAACAAATCAGCCTTCCCAAGTTTAAAAACCCAATTCAAAAATGGACATCTGAAATGAACAGACACTTCTCAGAGGCAGAAGTCAAAGCAGCCAAGAAGCATATGAAGAAATGTTCAACATCACTGGTTATTCAAGAAATGCAAATGAAAACAAGACTGAGATTCCATCTTACTCCACAAAGAACAGCTGCTATTGCAAAATCAACCAACAATAAATGCTGGTGAAGCTGTGGGGAGAAAGGAACCCTTCTCCACTGTTGGTGGGGTTTGTAGACGTTTGAACCATTGTGGAGATCTGTGTGGAGATTCCTCAGAAAACTAGGACTGGAGATCCCATTCGACCTTGCTATCCCCTGCTAGTAATATACCCAAAGGAATTTTAAAAAATCACATTGGAAAGACAGATGTGCACCCTTGTTCATAGTAGCTCAGTTCATGATAACTCAATCGTGGAAACAACCCAAATGCCCATCAACTGGAGACTGGATAAAGAAGATGTGTTTTTTTAAAAAGTGGAGTATTATTCTGCCATAAAAAATGAGAAGATTCATTCATTTATGTGCAAATGGATATACCCAGAGGACACACTAATAAGTGAAATAAATAGATCACAGACATGCAAATACTGGATCTTTTCTTTGATATGAGCACCTGTAGATGTAAAGGAGCTCCAGAATGTATGATAGTTTTTGTAGAATGGGAAATATCCCAAGGGAATTTGGTGTGGGTATGTAATGAGGGGAAAGGATAAATACGATTCAGAAAAAAAAAATAGAAGAGCATGTATACAGGGGGTGAGGGAGGGGTGGGTGGGTAGGGATGTGGGTAAAAATGAGAATTGACCTGTGTCACATATGGTACAAATTCCCCAACGTTGTGTGTGATTATGAGCTATATATAAAATGTACAAATAAAGGATTCAATTTTTTAAAAGTGGCTAAAATGTAAAATGATAAACCATAAAAGTGCTAGTAAAGATATAGACGAATTAGAACTTTCATACACTGTGATACAACCATTTGAAAAAACAATTTGAATTTCTTACAGAGCTAAGCTGAGTAAGTGCAACTATTCTATCCTAGATATTTACTCAACGGTAAACAAAGCATATACTGATACAAAGACTCGCAAGTGAATATTTATAACAGGCTCATTTGTGATAGCAAAATCCTGACAAATTTTCAGTGTTCATGAATTAGATAAATAGTTTGTGGTCAGAACGTGTATTAACAATAAAAGTAAAGTACAAACACGCCCCAGGAGTGAATCTCAAAATAAATATGCAGAGCTGGGCATGGTGGCTCACGCCTGTCATCCCAGCATTCGAGAGGCAGAGACAGGAGGATTGCTGAGTTCAAGGCTTGCCTGGGCTACATAGTGAGCTCAGGGCCAGACTGAACTACAAAGCGAGATCCTGTCTCAAAAAAAAAAAAAAGAAAAATGCAGAGGGAAGGAAGTCGGGAGAGAAAAGAATACATTTTATGTGCCATTTATACAGAATTCTAGGAAACCTCAACTACTCTATGGTATTAAAAAAAAAACAGATTAGTGTTTTTCTGGGTACCCTGGAAGTGGGACGAACAAAGAGAAAAAAATCAATATTACTGAGGAGCATTGAAGAGCTTTTGGAAGCCACAGATATTTTTATCATCTTGGCTGTGGTGATGGTTTCAAAGGTGTATAAATATGTCAAAACATTCAATTTCACATTTTTATTACATCTTGCCATTTATAAATTAAACCTAAAAACATTGTTTAAAATTTTATCAATCTGATATTTTTCCAGTGAATGTTTACTTTGAATCAACAGCCAAAATGCTCCTTTTTCAGGCAAGGTCTATTTTCCTTCTGTTCTATGTTTATAACCCCAAAACGAGAAACAGAACTCCAAACATTCTGTCTGCCAAAGACCCCAAATGATCAAGACTGCTCTAAAACACGGCCAGTCTCTTGTTAAGAGTCCAGGACATTAAACATAAAATCGACACATTAAAGCAACTGTGATCATTTCTCAAGGGGTTGACTTGGCCCAAATTTGTGTTTCCACCAGTCTAGACACCTGTTTCTTCATTACTTACTGAAATTCTTACATACATTTTACAAATTTGCACTAAATAACCATGATAATTTGAATTTACAGCAACCACTTTGAGCAAACTATAGATAATTCCAAAATTGACCATATTCGGGTTCTTTGAAGAAATAGACAGCAAATACCTAATTTTAAATGTATTTTTAAGTAATATAAAGAAAATTCTAAACAGAATTGATAATGGCTTAATTAAAAAGAAGTCAACAAAACCCATTGCTGATTCTGGTCTCTTGATCCAGTGACAAAGACTTCCAGATCATAATAGCCAGTGCCAAATTCATGGCAACTTTTGTCACCGCACCTTCAGGGTCTTCCTTTAAGCAAATGCTACAGAACTCTGATGCTTACAAAGAAATACACATTTCTGGCAAGCTGGCTTACATTCTGTGCCAAACCCTCACTTAATCTTTTGCAAATCCTGAGCCATTCTCATGACACTTCATCCCTTGCCACTTCCACTGTCAGAAAAAGAAATGCATGTAACAAAGGGTTATATAGCCTACGAGATACCATCTTAATGTTAGATGCCCCTGGAACAAAACTGAAATTCAGGACAAGAAGCCAAAGTGGAAGTTTAATCTGAAATAATATCTAGGAAATGCTAATTTGACTAAGTTAACTATAAATTGGAAAAAAATTAAAATTTCCATTACTTCATAGAAATTAGCATTAATGAGAGAAATTAAATTAGGTTACAGAAAAGATTTAAAAGCTGTGTTTGATGCACGATGACGTTATGGACTAAATACTTACATCAAGGAGGAACCAGACACCTAGACATCTCACATTTAGATGATAATGAAGCAAATTATACAAGTTCCCAGGGAGGGATCTCAAATGAGAAATCCAGTTAGTTTCGCTGTAAGAATAAAACAGCCTCTGGGATAGACTGGCTGAAGGCTCTGGGACTGAAGAGGGGAACCTAGGCAAGAAAGCACACCCACGTTTCCATGAATCTAAACATGATTTCTTTCTTCTTCTGATCAGATAGCTCAGGGTTAAACTCCAACTCACCCTCATGATAGCTTATGAAAAGAGGGATTGTTATGAATTTAAAGCATAAAATAACATCTACAAGTGTCTGACAGGAGTGTTTAACATAATTTACGATGTTACAACTATTTTGGTAGAATCTATGGAGAGGAATATGAGAAATCAACACGAAGAGACATATATGAAATGATCAGTTTTCTGGCCAAGGAAAAGTTAAATTTAAATTGGCAGGAGGCAGGAGCAGAATTTTGGCAGTGCTTGGACGTGAAGAGGCTTGGGGAAGGCAGAAGATGTTGATATCTGCTTTCCCAGCTCCCTCCACACTGCTAATCTCTGCAAAAGCATGCAGGGCTTTGTTCAGACCAGTTCCAAGCACCTGCAGACCTATGGCCCCACCTTTCGGAGACTATTACTTCACTTACACTTCTGGGAGAGAAGATATCAGTCCAATCATAGGACTTTCCAGTAAGGTGATTTTTGAGGCTATGGACACAGCTTAGCAGTAGGCTTCATGTTGAGCACAGATCACGAGTTCTATCCCCAGCACCATACACTCAGAATATTTCTAGAAAGGAAGTTTACTCATTTTCCTCTGTAATCTGATTCTGTCTCCTTTTACAGTTTAATAATTGTAATATGATTTATTTGTGCTTTTTATCTTGATTCTAGGCCATGAACCATCCAACTATTTCCCAGCCCTTTTTCCTTCATTCTCCCCCTAGAAACTCCAAAGGAACCATTTTTAGAATATATTTCCAAGCAACAGCCTTAACTATATGCTGCAGTCTCTGATATTGTAAAATCAATACAAATATTTTTCTTTTGAGACAGATTTCATCATCACAGCAGGGAAAGAAACATAAGATGATTGCTGATGTTGATGTTTTGAAGATGAAGATGTCTAGAGAGAGATCTGTTTGATGGAACCTGAGTCACATTTGGCAATGGTTTAAATGAAATAGCAAGTTTGATGAATCTGTCTGAGGTTTAAGAATATTCAGACACCTTTTCTTCCCAAGAAAATCCCCATAAATCTCTCCAGGAACAAAGCCTTCTGTACAACAGCCTCAAGTAACTCAGACATAACTTCCTGTAGATGCCACCAAAGGGATTTCTTTACTTTTAGCAAGACCATTAGCCAGCTTTCCAAATTCTTCAACGTAACAAAATTATTGGTCATTTCTCTCTTGGGCATGCTGAAACGCTGAAAATTGCCCAGAGAAAATTGAAACCCTGATAATTGATTTTCTTGCTATTTTCAAAACACTCAAACCTTTCCATTGTTAAATTGAAACTTTTAGGATGAACACAATCAAAACCATTGGGAACACCTTTAAATTCTTAGAGTTTCTCAGCTCAAAACCTTTATAAGAAATTTCCTTCAGTACGGACTTGAAATTATCTGTCTAAAACAGAGTGCACACAGAGTCAGCTGATATGACTGCATGCTTGACTCTGTTCTTGGTACCTGGGGTCTAATAATTAAGGATAGAAAAGAAAAGTGGAAATACTGGCTACAAAACAGATGCTTCATGTCATAAACTTGGTACTAAGAAATAAATCTCTCATTAGTGAATTGCTTGAGATAGAATCTTTGCTGGCTAAACTGATGAAATGTCAGAATTCTGGGTTTCTCATAAAATAATATTAGATCTAAATGAGCATTTTAAATATGAAAATATACACCTATATATTTCCAAATCAACATGCTCTGTAAGAGACATCATTGCTAGATAGATGCATGAGAAAAATGTGAAAGTGTTAAAGGAAACTTTACACTTGAAAGTTCTTCCCATAGAAGCCCCTGACCTTTTGAATAACTCCATGTACTTCTCAAGAATATTTGGGCTATTAAGACCAGTTCTTTGACCTATTCATTTCCTTAATATGATTATATTCTGCTGAGGCTGCTGTCATAAAATACAGACCGAGTAGCTTGAACTGGTGGCATTTATTACTAACAGTTCTGGAAGTGCGGAAGCCCAACATGAAGGTCCTAGTAAACTCAACAGGCCAACTGTTGTTGAAGGCCAACTTCCTGGCTTGCAGGCACATTCTTTTTCTTTTTCTGTGTCCTTGTGTGGCAGAAAAACTCCCTCTCTCTCCTCATCAAGCGAGTACTCCCATCATGAAGACCCTATTCCCAGAATCTGTCTAACATTAACTACTTGCCCAAATCCCCATCTCCAAATTCCATCAAATGGAAGCTGTGCCTTCAATGTATAGATAGGGAGAGATACAATTTAGTTCATAGAACTGATACAAGAATAGTTAATATCTCACCTACTATTTATGCTCTTTATTTCTAATTTCTTAGATCAGAAGGAAGGACTTCATGCCCACAAGAACATTGTCCTCAAACTCTGGCCAGCTCTGCTACTAGAATCCCTGTGTTCTCTCTTAAAGAGTGGACATTTGCTCCTTTTTGAAAGCCTTCACTTTCCTCTCTGATGGTAACAGTATCTCAGTTTTGCTTTGGGTGAACAATTTCACTTTACCTTGGGGTGGGACCTTAACCAACACACCAGTTTCCATACCACGTGCCGCATCTTCACTCCCCAGGCACAAGAGTCAGTTGAGAGAGGCTACGCACAAGCACAGTGACTCAGTCTAGACCAGAGACAGCAGAGATGGGAAGGCCCTAAATTATGAGGGAGCTGCAGGAAGGACTCTCCCTCTCCAGAACTTGAAAGCAAAATAATATAAACTTGAATCTACTGTGGGCTACAGTGCAGAGCCAAGAAATATAGCCTAGTGGCTTGTTTGAGCTCAGAATCAATCTTTTCCATAGGGAGAAAGACACAACACAACCATATGACCACTGAATTGTTTCATGTTCCTTTCAGACTCATCAAGTAGTCCAGTGAACGCTGAGAATCACATTGGCATTCAATAAGCACATCACCTGGTTTTCTACATGTATGATATTAATGTAGAAACTGCCTTTTAAATTCTTTCCCAGCCAGTGTCAAACATTCTGGTAAAGTTGCAATGAGTAAGAGTGACATTTTGACAGTTTTATTTTTAGTATTTTAGAACTTGCATTCATTTCAGTCCTTTCGAACTGAGTATGCACATGTATACAAAGGACATTGCAGTAGTGCCACCTTTCTGCAGGAGATATGTCCCCAGAGCACAGTCGATGTCTGTAATGGCAGACAGTACCAAACTATATTTTTCCCCATGCATACCTATGGTAAAGCCTAACTTGCAGGTTAGGCACAGTAAAAGACAAACAACAATAACATAATAAAATAGTATAACTATGACCATGTATAATGAAAGATATAAGTAGACCTTCTCCCAAAAAGCAAGAGAAATATTATTTTCAAATTGTGGTTGACCATAGATAACTGAAACCATGAAAAATAAAACCATGAATAAGGGGGCACTAAGGTCCATGACCTTAGATCTTTGACAATATAAGACGCATTTCAGACTTCAGGGCTGGCTTTCTCAATCTTCGAGTTAACTTTTAGTATTCCCACCTTCTGAAGAAGATATTTTAGTTAGATGTTTTTGGTTGCATACATCAGAAAAAAGTATACAAATGGGCCTAAATAAAAACAATGATTTCTCTAAATCTATCTGGGTTCAAGGGTCTAAAACTGTCCTTAAGCCATTTCTCTATTCTGCATTACACTATGTAACCTATTGTTTTTTGGCTTCCATGAGGCTTCTTTTCCAGATGGATATTTTATCCCCTAGAAATCATCAAAAAGCAATATATCGGGCCGGAGGGTTAGCTCAGTGGTTCCGGCACCTGCCTCGCAAGCGCAAGCTCCTGAGTTCAATCCCCGGTAACCACATAGAATGCTGGGCGTGGAGAAACGCCCACCAACAATCAACACCACATACCACAATGCCAGACATGGTGGCTCATACCTGTAATCCCAGCACTTGGGAGGCAGAGACAGGAGGATTGCTGAGTTCACGGCGGCTTACCTGGGCACCATAGTGAGCTCAGGGCCAGCCTGAACTACAAAGTGAGACCCTGTCTCAAAAGCAAAAAAAAAAAAAGCAATATATCTCCCTGACTCAATTAGGAGGCTGTGTAATTTCTGACCCCAAAACAGAATGCAATGTGTATAAATTTCTATCACCAAAATTCTGGTTGAGTGATAGGAAGGCAAATAGTAACTATCTTCTTTGAAAAGTTTATTACAATATGACAAGAATTATCTTTTATTCTTGAAATATTTGTATAAAATTTTATGAAAAGAGAAAATTGTAATTCACTATGGTCAGAAAAATAAGCTTAGAATAAACTATACTGTTACTTCGAAACATACATCAAGTAAAAACAGACAACAGAAATAAATTGAACTTAAATATGTCAGTTTATCCTATAGGCAATAGTGTATTTTGCAAATTCAGAAAAATATTCTTTTTTTTTTTTTTTTTTGCTTTTTGGAGACAGGGTCTCGCTTTGTAGTTCAGGCTGGCCCTGAGCTCACTATGGTGCCCAGGTAAGCCGCCGCAAACTCAGCAATCCTCCTGTCTCTGCCTCCCGAGTGCTGGGATTACAGGTGTGAGCCACCACGCCCAGCATTATATGTGGTAACTGGGGATCGAACTCAGGTCCTTGCACTTGCAAGGCAGGCGCCGGAACCACTGAGCTAACCCTCCGGCCCCAGAATAATATTCTACTAGCCAGACATGATGGTACAGACACCTGGAATGCCACCAATCTGATTGTGAGTTCAAGGTCAACCTGGCCTACACAGTGAGCTCAGAGCCAGCCTGAACTACAAAGCCACCCTGTCTCAAATATTTTTTAAAAAGTATTTTTTCTAAGATGTAATCAAACTGCTGAGTGCTATCCAATGGAAACAAAGATTTGGAAAAGTATTATGATGTATCCTCATCCAATTTATTCACCAGCTCTGGCACTGTGCATATTCTGGCCCTTCCCCAAAGTCAAAATGGCCATGAAAGGTAAATAGTTTGAATCAATTTAGGAGACTGAGTCAACCATAGTGGCACAACTAAAAACATAAAATGGACATACAGACTGCGTTAGAAAGTGGCAAATATGATAGGATGGATAAGCGTGTTCAAAGTGCAGGGGAGTATTTTGACAGGGATTGGAGGCAATGTCTTTTACTGTAATAAATTTTTAAATCTTAATAATCACTATATACTTTGGTAATACCACATACATATTTATATATAGGTAAATTTATGTCAAAATATATTTATATATTGTTAGACTAATGATTTACAACGTTCAATTTCTGGGGTGAATCATTTTCTTCTCTTAAAATTCTGATAATTCCTTTCATCTTTTTATTAATTTTTTTATCTTATGACCAAAATATGTCTTAACAGTATGAAAGCAGCTTCAAATTTTATTTGGAAGTAAAGGTATAATCAGGTATTTTATTTTATTTTTAAATTGAGTTTATTGGTACATTTTAAGTATACATTATGATCACATTCATCATTGAGAATTTATGCCTGTATATGATGCATCTTGATTCTTATTTTCTTCCATCCCCCTACTCACCTCCACTGTCTGTATACATAAGCTTTGTTTCCATTTTTTCCTTTTTAACCTTCAAAGTTTTTCTTTCCTTTCTTTGCTTTCCCATGTATTTTAAATATAAAATTAACTTTCAAATTTAAAGTTCAAGGCAAGGTATGCACCAAAATTCTTTACTCTAAAGCCAAAAACAGTATTACAGTATATTACAGAGAGTATTATAGAGGATCATAAACCATGAAGTATGAGATTAAGCTTTTTACTAAAAATAAGTGAAGAGCTCAGCCTAAGGAATGGGAGATACAGAAGATGGTAGCCCCTGGGCTCTGGGCTGCTCTGCTTTCATGGGGATCCACTCTCACCCTGTAGAATGTACTTTTTCCCTACTTTTCATTGGCCCCCACTGCTCTGCAGAGATTGTTTCTTTTCTTACCTTTAATAAGTATAAAACCTTAATACCTTTTTGCACTTGTTTAGTTTTTGTTGTTGTTGTTTAAGAAAAGAACCCAAAAAGAATCTTTAAAAGGAGTCCCCAGCACCTGGAAACCTGGACAGGTCCACAGATACTTGTCCAGGAGTCAAATGGATGGGTGGGTGGATGGATGGATGGATGGATGGATGGATGGATGGATGGATGGATGCAAAGAATATATCGTTGTCCCAATTTCCATCAAGGATTCAATCCATCATGTTTTCAAACTGTATAGAAAAAGAAGTCATATGTGTAGGCAAAAACTTTATGATCACATAGGAAATATTACAAAGAATCAACAACTGGGGGCCGGAGGGTTAGCTCAGTGGTTCCGGCGCCTGCCTTGCAAGCGCAAGGACCTGAGTTCAATCCCCCGTAACCACATATAA